>WNWK01026142.1:0-27736 GCA_009830355.1 Cherax destructor
CCTCAGACATGACATCTCCACTCCCCCCCAGCCTTCTCCTTTTTAAACATTCACCCCCGTTGCCCCTTAAGAACATTGGTATAACTATACAGGGGGGATGTATGGAAAACCCCACCCCATCTGTGGAACACCCCCAAATTTTTTACACCCGTATCTGTCCGCATCCGCATTTCACAGAAAACAGATACCCGCATATACCCCCCATCAACATCCGGGAACCCCCCAAAATTTTTCAAACCCCCTAAACCCCCGAACACCCCAAAATTTTTTTACACCCCATCCGCTTCGCATCCAAAAAAATGATAAGTAAGACACCCGTATCACATCCCATGGATATCTAAATTTTCACATCCGATACATCCCACTATACATGTCCCCATACTTTCCCCCTTTTTTTTTCCAAAGGGAAAAAGTTCTTTGTTTCCACAGACCCCCTGAATGCACAACTCTCTTTTCCCCCCCAAAATTTCCCTTTTATTCACCTCATCTTTCATAGCCCTCCTCCATACCCCCATCCCCCCCAATCGTTCCCCAATTTTTCCGTTACCAAATTTTTTTTGTTATCCTCATCACCTTATTTTTTCCCCTATATTCATTTTTTTTAATTTTTTTTCTTTTACACCCCCTACCAAACTCATAAAACCAACCTCTGCAACTTCTCTTAAAAATTTTCCCAAAAAGCACAGTGTCATCAGAAAAAAAAAAACCCGGAAACTCTCACTTCGGGGTTGGGGATTCTTTTCTTTAAAACACCTCTTCCCAACCCCAAAAGATTCACTTTTCTTAAAAATCTTTATAAAAAATACTGAACAACCATGGTGACATCACACCCTTTTTCTAAGGTTTTTTTTTTACAAAAAATTTTCCCCCTCCCCTTACTAAACCCCGGCCTCCTATCCTCGTAAAAATTTTTCACTGCTTTCAATAACCTACCTCCTTTTCCCATACATTTGCAACATCTGCCACATTGCCCCCTAACCCTTTATATATCCTTTTCCAAATCCATAAATCCAAAAAAAACTTCTTTACCCTTATCTAAATACTGTTCCCCCATATATTTCACTGTAAACATTTGGGGTCTACACACCCCCCTTACCCTTCCTAAAGCCCCCTTTTGTTCATCTGATATCCTACTCTCCATTTTCCCCTTTAATTTTTTCAAAAAAACTCTAAAACATTTTCCCGGTATACCAAAGATTTTATTCACCTACTCTCTATCTTACTCTTAATTTTTTTTAAAAAAATTACCATATTTTTTCCAGGTGTCCCTAAATTTTTTCCCCCCATTTTTTTTCACTTTTTTTCCCCTTTTCCCCCTTTTTACAGAGGAACTATGAATGTTTCCTCCTAGGTACCCACCCCTTCCATACATTTATTAAATAAAAAACCACCCCAAAAAATATATCCCCCCTGCTTTTAACATTTCTATCTTTATTCCATCAATCCCAGCTCCCTTCCCCTTTTCATTCTACCCACTGCCTCACGAACTTCCCCCCCCTCAAAAACCTTCTTCCTCACCCCCTACGATGTTTTTCCCTTTTTTTCCCCTATACACAAATAAAGTTTCCCCCCATCTTCATCAATATTTAAAACCAAAATATTCTCTCCATCTTCCCGATCCCTCTAACTCTCCATTTAATAACTCTCCTATTTTTAATATCAAATCATTCTTTCCCCAAATTTCCCCCAACTTATTAATTTTTACCCAAAAACTTTCTTATTTTCAACAAAATTTGTTGAAAAACATCTCACCCACTCTCTCATTTGCTCTTTTTTTCATTGCTTCACCACTCTCCAACCTCTTTTTTATCTCCATATACTCCCCCCTCCTTGCATTACTTCTACTTTGCAAAAACCTCTCATGCTTTTTTTTTCTCTCTTACTAATCTTTCCATCATCATTCCACCAATCGCCCCTTTTCCCTCTCCCCCCACTTTCCTGTAACCACAAACTTTACCGAACACTCTAAACCACATTCTTAAACCTACCCCATCATCTTCAACCCCATTCCCATTCCCCACTAGCCCATCTATTCTCCAATAGTTTTTTATATCTTAGCCTAACTCCTCCTCCTTTAGCTTATAAACCTTCACCTCCCTCTTACTTGCTGCTTCCTTTTTTTTTGTATCCCATCTACCTTTTTCTCTTACTGTAGCTACAACTAAAAAATGATCTGATATATCTGTGGCCCCTCTATAAACATGTACATTTTGAAGTTACTCAACAGTGTTTTATTTCCAATACGTGGGCCCAAAAAACTACTATCATTACGCCCTTTTCATATCTTGTATACTTATTTATCCTCTTTTTTTTAAAATATGTATTACCTACAACGAAACCCGTCTATATAAAGTTTAGTCAAAGGGCCCCATTATCATTTACACCTGGCACCCAAAACTTACCTACCACACCCTCTTTTTAAAAGTTTCTCCTACTTTAGCATTTGGGCCCCTACCACAATTACTTCCCCTCGAGTTCAAAAGTTCCTACACACGTTTTAAAATCTCCCAAAAAAAACCCCCTCCCTCCCCCTCTTCTCCAGGTGCATACACACTTATTATGACCCACTTTTTTATTGGGCCCTTTTTTAATCCCATTATCCTTTGGGAAATTTTTTAAAATTTTATTCCCCCCTTTCCTTCCATAACTGATCCTTCAACATTATTGTTTCCCCCTTTCCCTTTGCTCAAACCCCCGATACTCCTGACTTAATCCCATTTATTTCTCCCCACTGAAACTCACCTACCCCCCTTTAGTTTTGTTTCGCTTAGGGGCCCGGGCATCCAACCCTTTTTTTCCCTAACATCAGCAATCATCTCTTTCTTAAAATCCGCACTACATCCACGCACATTCAAGCATCCCGGGGTTTTTAAAACCCTTTTTGTATTTTCAAATAGAAGGGGTTACAGCCCATTGCTCCCGGGATTTGGCCCCCTCACGGGCACGAGGGGCCCCCGGAGGAAAGATTCTTTTCCATTTCCCCCATGGAAAAGGGGGAAATAAAGAACAAGAACTATTAAAAAAAAATGAAAAAAAATTTTAGATGTGTATGTATATATATTTCATCTGCATGCCCATGTAGGGGATCTAATTTAAATAGAAGTAACAAGATATACCTGTTATCCACTAAACCACATTAAAATTTTTTTAATAATAATTTATCAAAAGGGGGACGTGATCATTTTCAAATTAATGTACACAAATAGGTTGTTTAAAAAAAAAAAAAAAAAAAAAAAAAAAAAAAATATATATATATATATATATATAAAAATTTTAAGTGTTTGAGCTAGTGGACAAAGCATTATAATTAATATTTGCCCATTAGATTAGGTTAAACCTGGTTAGCTAGGTTTATAAAAAATAAATTTTAATTATTTTTCCTTATATTGGCGATTTTAATTTGGGTTAGCGTAGTTGACAGTGCTTTAAAATTATCATTTTTTATGGTAGATTATAATACCATGGATAGATTAGGTGTTCTTTTCCCCAATTTGATCATATTTGGTAATATTAACGATAAACTGTTTAAGAAAATTTGTATTCCCCGAGTTTTAACCCCCAATTTAAGGATTAAAAAAGTCTTGACTGGTGGTGTATAGGTGACATGTTCTTAATGACCCTTGTGTTATCGAGAAGCTTTAAGCACAATGAACTAAATATTCGGGCCTTAAGAGAAACATATGTATGGAATGAGACCCTTTTTGACAACGTTTCGCCCACTTCTTTTACATGACTTTAAAAGGCCCACTGTGTGGGAACGTTGTCAGTAAATGATCTCGTTACACCCTTTGTTTCTCTGTTCCCTTCGTGTTGCTTTTTTATACCATTTCTCTCCATACTAACGTTCCATTGAGAAAATCTTTATGTTCCCCCACCACGTCCCACACTGAGCGGCCTTCAAAATAAGGTTCTGCTTATTTGGGCTAATCCTAATGAGAGAACTCTTCACTCGAGCTGGAGTCCAGAAGTCCACAATCTGAGGGTAAGTAAAATTAAATGGTAATAAAATAGCATTGGAGTGTAATAATGCTGGGAGAATTACTGACAATATGTTAGGTAAAAAGGACACAAGTGCAACTAATGCGACATTTTATTGTGGCAACGTTTCGCTCTCCAGGAGCTGTCTTGGAGTCTCTGAGACCTATGTCTCCCATGGGAGGAAGTACAAGTCCTTTCTTCTTCTGGGACCAACTATCCCCAGGCTTAGCCCATTCCTCGCCCTCACGGGGCTCGTATGGAAAGCTAGGCCTCTGGTCTGCCATCTTCCTCGCCCCAGGGAAGCTCGTGGGAATGGCAGTCTTGTGAGCTGCAGGTGGGTAGAGCTCTGGCTCTGGACTACCCGCCCAAGGAGGGCTCTTGGGAGTGGTGTCCTCCGGCTAAAAGTCTGAGCTGACCAAATTTGCACATACACAGTCTGAACACAAAAATATCTTTGGTTTCGTAGGTTGCATCATCCATTAACAATTGAAGTCGTTCAGTAGAGGCATACTCAAAATTTTCCACGGGATAAATAAAACTATTTTAAAAATAAAAAATGACAAAGCGGCTTCTTGAATTTCAACAGCAATCACAGTGTGGAAAAAGTGTAAAGTAGATCAGAAGAGGCTTTCTCAGGTTATTGCACATATACAAAATAAAGCTAGAATGGCCTATGTAAAACTGTATAGAGGTAACCTACACATGCCAATGGTTGCATGAATCTTTTTTTCCTCGATACAGTAAACTAGCGTTGAATATTTGATGACGATCAGATCAGGTGTTCCCATATTATAAACGAAAATCTTGGATGAAAAGGATTAATTCTGTCAGCCATTTAAAGACACCCCTTCGGGGATACCTAGATATTATATCACATCATATGATACCCCTTAGGGGATGCCTAAATAGTATATCACATCATAAGACACCCTTAGGGATTACCTAAATAGTAAATCACATCATAAAATGCAATAAAATTATAAAGGGGGGAGGGTAAATTATAGTGTAAAATTGGTACCTGAACAATGTCTTATAGTTCTCACTACCAGTATTATCCTCTTGGAAATCAGTGTGGTGATCCAGAGTGGTAATGCCATCTATACTCTAGACACAAACTTTTTGAAATTTAAATTTCTGCATATATATATATATATATATATATATATATATATATATATATATATATATATATATATATATATATATATATATATATATATATATATATAATATATATATTATATATATACATATATAAATAAGGCATTACTCTCTGGATCGCCCCACTAATTCGCTAGAACGTGAAGCTGATTGCTCTGGTATCCTGGTTATCCAAATAGAAGGATTAAAAGAATGAAAGAGTAGCTGAGAAGCAGCCTTTGTAGCCAGTGACTCACATCATTGAGGTAGTAGTAGGACATGAGGGAGGAGGTGGCTTCCTGCTGGTTGTATGGGATGAAGCGGCAGTCATCATTAGGGAGGCCGTTAATCAGGTGGCACGACCCTCCAGTTGTTACGTCTCTGTTAAACACACACCCATTCAAGTTACGTCTCATCAATTAACAAAGAGTAGAAAGTTGTGGTCGGCATCATCACCCTTAAACCGTATGTTTCAGGTTGTACTATTTCAACCAGAATCCCCCTCAAAATGCATCACTTAAAACTCGTATGACTTCAAACTCATATTACCTCAAACCTGCATCGCCTCAAACATGTATTCCTTCCGTCTGTCCCGTAGCTCGGTTGGTAGCACACTCAGCTCACACTGAGATCCGTGGTTCGATCCCCGGTACGGGTGGAAATATTTGGGCGCGTTTCCTTAAGACACCTACTGTCCCTGTTCACCTAGCAGTAACTAGGTACTGGGGTGTTAGCCGACTGGTTTGGGTCGCACCGTGGGGACAAAATTAACCTGATTTGCCAGAAATGCTCTATATAACAAGGGGCTTTCTATATTTATATAGGATGTCAGCTAGGTCTGTATAAGTTGTATCATGTACGTGTAGAAATAAAGATTATTATTAAGGTCACAACCACAATCCAACATTCATGTGTCACATAAGAGGCAGAGATGCTACCTACTTCATATATATATACCACATATAGGTAAGTATATATATAGACGGCCATTTGATTACGTCGTGGCATCTAATCAAGTAGCAGCCAGCATCTGGTAAACTCTAGCCTCAACAAATAATGTCTGGATGAATAAGGTTACTGAGTGGAGAGCAAAACGCACTCAAGTTTGTTGATGAAGACTCGTATGCAAAACAAGAATTATTCTGGATACATTTCGCTCCAAGAAGAGTTCCTTTAGTGACCAGAAAAAGCTCTACTTTGAGCGAAACTTTGTCAAAATGAAAATTTGTTATGCTTGCAAGTGATTCTCCCGCTGCTGAAGAAATGGTAAAAATCTGAATTTCTTAAAAGACAAGAAAATAAGATATTTGTTTCCTGATAGGACTGTAGGGTATAAACAATGAAACAAATGATAAAAATGCTGAAAATTCGCGTTTTTAACGCCACATTCTAAAAAAAAAACTACAAAACGTTGAAATTAGTCTGAAAGAACTCACTTGAGCTCGCCTATGAGCTCCTTGTTGGTGCAGTCGTTGGGATGGAAGACTGTGGAGATGTCTCCTCCTATGACAGAGGTCACGTAGAAGAGTGGGAACTTAGGATCGTTGGGGTAACCGAACTCGTCGAAGACTCCCCACCGTAATTTCGCCCATTCGTGTACCAACATCCTTCCTAAAAAAAAAAAAATAGCTTTAAAAGCCATGGGTTTAGGTCATATGAGCGGATGTCAATAAAGCGTATTAAGGTTCTCTATCTTGTTTATATTCAGTGGATGCTTTGTGTATGTCGCGATTATGTCCTCTGTGTGTGTGTATACTTACCAATATGTGGTTGATGGGGTCGATTCCTAGCTCTTGGCTCCGCCTCTCAACTTGCCGCTGGCCAGATTCACTCCTTCCTATCCTCGTGCGTATTTGTACTCACCTATACATATGTGGTTACAGGGGTCGAATCACAGCTCCTTGTGTATGTGTGTGTACGTGTACTCACCTATTTGTGGTTGCAGGGGTCGATTCAGAGCTCTTGTCCCCGAATGTGTGTATGTATTTTATATTATATTCACATGGAAACATTATGTCGATACATATGTGATCCCAGGAAGATGAGGGCAATTCTAATTCCCTGGATCAAGAACCCATCACCAGAATCAGCGTCGAAAGGCTGTGGATAGGTTAAAGACGACTCAGGAGGCTTACAGTGTTCTCAGGAGCTATTGCGCCCCGTAACCGGCTCTAGGTATATAGTTTGTCAGGTACTCACCCCGTGGTCCCCAGTTGGTAACCTGCGTATCATCCGTCAGGTACTGGGGAGTGAGATGGATGTACTGACCAGGTTCACCACATCCACCAGGCTGCACGGTGTATGGTTGATCCACGTACACCATATTCCTCTCATCCACACGGATGTCACTGTCCTGCAAGATGCAATGTTCATCTAAACTAGGTTATCTAAACTAAGCTCCCTCTTCCTCAATAATCCGAGAAAGGTATCCCCGTATCCCCTTTCTACCTCAATGCAGGCAAAATGAACAGTGCAGAGTACGGCTAAAGTTTCTAATGTAGTTGAAATATCAGCGTTGAAGATTTAAAGTCAAACAGAAAAGGCCTTCATGATTTACACAAGAAAACTAATTTCCCAATTTCTTCAATAAAATGGAAAATAAGAACCTACACAACGCTAACCTTTCGTACTTTCCACTAAGATACACCAGCTTTAAAGTTTAAAAGCCCCCAATCTGATATACCATTTCTCTTGTTACCGCAGAGACCAATATCCCAAAATACACCACTAACATTACTACTTGTGTAGTATATGTACTATTTGGTATATATGACATTTTAAGCCGCTCGGAAGTGGCATTCTTAGGTTATTGGCGTTAAAGGTTTGAGGGTGATAGCATGAGGCATCCCAAATTATTACATGAAACTCGGGATTTCATTTTTTCCCAATTTCTTCAATAAAAATGGCAAATTGGCACTTACACAGTGTAAAATTAATCATAAACTATTTTTTTTAAGTACGATACACAATGTTGAAGGTTTAAAAACCTCTCAGAAGATGCATTCTCCACAAAATGTAAATCAAAATGTATATATAATCCAAAATTAGATCGAAGCACTAAAAGTCTGAAGACGACCATACAATCCAAAGATTTCAAGTTCATATTAGTAAACAGGCAAATTTGCCCTTACGTAGCCTAAACCCGAAAATTATCCTTATCATAATATGTATCAGCCATTGCAGATTGAATCCGTTCAAAGAGGCCTAATAAAGTTACTTAATAGAATAAAACACATCACAATTACTATATATATATATATATATATATATATATATATATATATATATATATATATATATATATATATATATATATATTGGGTCTCAGACCGGGCCTCGGGGCGTTGACCCCGAAACCCTCCAGGTAAACTTCAGGTACATTCCAATAACAATCCCATCCTTCTCTTTAGTAGAACACACCGGTGTTGAAAGTCAACCAGAAGAAGCTTTCTCAAATTCGAGTTTCTGGAGTTCAAATTCGGGAAATGGTATAGACCAGAGGGTACCCGTGCATGCCAGTAGTTGCATGAATCTTTTCCTAGTTACAGCACACTAGTGTTGTAGATCTCAAGCCGATTAGATGAGGCGTTCTACCTTTATAAATGAAAGGCTTGGAGAAAAAAAATTGAGGCAACTGCTCAGAGGTATCCCTTTGAGGATACATAATTATAGTGTCCACGAGTGACCAACTGCTGCATCGCTCCACTTCCACTATAAAAGGCTGTGTTCTCATGTTATTTCACCCTCTGATGGACGAAATGGCTCATAAAAAAATATACTCATGTGTCGTACATGTGTCTTACTCGTCTCACAAGATATGCAAAAAGAACTGCAGTATAGATTAGATATGTTACTGGCCACAAGAGGGACTCAGGTCGAGGCTGCTGCGATTAGATAACGCCATAGCCTTGTAAAAGCTTTTAGTACAATTGTGTGCAGAATAGGACATTCTCACATCTGTTACCAGATGTAAAACTTTTTTTGTAAAACAAATTTGAAATTGAAAACTTTGTCGACCACATTCATATTATATAATGGGAAATAAGAGCAAAAATCCGTATGGGTAATTCCTTCGAGTGGAGAGACCTTGATGCAGGTGAAGGGCTCTTGATCCAAAGAACAAACTATCCTCCCCTTCCTTGGTTCGAAGCTAATATCTTCCCATTCCCTAGGCTCTATATGATTGTTATGAGTTGAGCGGTAACTCACGAATATAATAGTAATAACAATGTCATAATGATCTTATTAAATTCCTAAGGCGCCACTGAATTATTACTATTATGTTCATGGGGACGCGCTAAACCCATAGGGATAATATAGAGCCTGGAAACGAGAGGTAATCACGTTTGAGCCAAGCTCCATTTCCATGGACCAAGGAATCAAAGTGCTCCCACTGAAGGGCTAAGGAGCACCTTAGTGGGTCACATGGGCCTTGTAATATATTACTATGTATATTAAGTCTACATTTTTTCCCTTAAGTGCACTCTCCCTTTTGCAAAAAAAAAGTAGCTTCATGTGTTTCTGTGTCATGTGTAACTAAGAACAATGTCCTTAAAGTGAGAGTCGTATCTAAATGTGTTCAGGAAATCTTAAAGAAGTAAGTCGTATTTAAAGGCGTCCAGGAAATTTCAAACATAATATTAATTAGAGACATATGCTTCTTACATCAGTGTAAATCGTGCCTTTCATTACATGGTTTTGGTCTAATGGCGCTATAATTACACCACATTTCAGTGTGAATGTGGTTTTATTAGGCTCTAAATAAGGCTTTAGTAATTGCTACACTTACATTTTTATTTAATATAATCCATATCTAAATCTTATCTGGTGAAGTTGAGACACTATCTTATACTCCGTCACCCACATCTACTATAACACGTATATCTCTCTCCAACCCCTTTCTCACCCCTTCTCCCACATTCTTGCTTATTCTTCCCTACATTTTTGCTAGGCTCTCATTCTTTGCCCCCTCACACCCTGCTCTCATGCTGCCTTTCACGTACCTCACATCTTTCCTACCTCAAAATAAAAAAAAAAATCTGATTAATAACAACTTCTGCTCCTACGATATTGGTGGATATTGGAAAGTCAGTGGCACTAGGTGACAAGGACTGTAATAGGTATAGTGGAAAAACAGAAATGAGCATGAAGGGTAAAGAGAAAGGGAGGGGGGTTGTCTTTATATGTATATTACACTAACAGTCGTAGTGCTAGGAATAACATGGACGAGCTGAGATTACTTGCTAGTGCAGGTAACATTGATGTATTTGCCATAAATGAGATGTGGTTTAATTTGAAAAATCGGGACATGCCTGCTGAATGTCACATTCAGGGTTTTAAATTGTTCCAAGTAGACAGAAGTATTGGGAAGGGGGGTGGTGTGGCACTCTATGTCCGTGATCATTTAAATTGTTGCATAAAAACGGGCATAAAGTCTGAAATAATACATACAGAGTCTGTCTGGATAGAATTTTCAGAGGGATGTGAAAAGTTGATTTTAGGCTTGATATATCGTCCTCCAAACTTAGATAGGGAACAAGGGAGATTACTCTGGGAGGAAATTGTTAAGGCCACAAGGTACGATAACGTAGTAATTCTAGGGACTTTAACTTTAGTCAGATTGATTGGAATTTCTTGACTGGGAATTTAGAATCTAACGACTTTTAGAAGTAGTTCAGGATTGTTTTTGAAGCAGTTTGTGACAGAACCTACAAGGGGAAATAACCTACTTGACTTGGTTCTGGCAAACAAGGAATCCATTGTTAATAATTTAGAAATTACAGAGGAACTCGGCACAAGTGACCACAAGTCAATTACCTTTAGCACTGAATGGATGTATGATAGTAGGGATAATTCAGTAACAGTCCCAGACTTTCGCTTAGTGGATTATAATGGGCTTAGAGAACACTTATCAACTGTGGACTGGGGAAACGAAGAGAGCTAGCAATATGACAGCTTTCTTAACACTATACAGGCTGCCCAAAGAACATTTATCCCGTATAAAGAAATTAGATCAAGTAGAAATGACCCAAAATGGATGAATAATAGGCTCAAATATCTTTTAGGGCAGAAGAAAGGAATTTATAGGCGCATAAATAGAGGTGAGGGTCATCTTATAAATCAGTATACTGACATTAAGAGGACGTTAAAAAGGGTATAAGAAAAGCTAAACGGGACTATGAAATTAAAGTTGCTAGGGATTCAAAAACTAACCCAAAAAGTTTTTTCCAGGTTTATAGAACAAAAGTTAGGGATAAGATAGGTCCCCTTAAAAATAACTCTGGGCATCTTACTGACAAGGAGAATGATATGTGCTCTATTTTTAATAATTATTTTCTCTCGGTTTTCACACAGGAAGACACTAATAATATCCCAGTAATTAATTTTTATAGTGGCCCTGAAGAAGATAAATTATGTAATATCACAGTCACTAGTGAAATGGTTATGAAACAAGTAGACCGAATGAAACAAAATAAATCACCAGGTCCTGATGAGCTTTTTGCAAGTTTTCTTAAGGAATGCAAAATGGAACTCTGTGAACCAATATCTAACATTTTTAATTTATCTCTTCAAACAGGTGTAGTGTCTGATATGTGGAAGATGGCTAATGTAATTCCTATTTTTAAAGCAGGGGACAAGTCACTACCGTCAAATTACTGCCCAATAAGCCTAACCTCAATTGTAGGCAAATTACTAGAGTCAATTATAGCTGATATTATTAGAAGCCATCTAGATAACCATAATTTTATTAATGATACTCAGCATGGATTCACGAGGACCCGTTCCTGCCTATCTAATTTATTAACCTTCTTTAGTAAAGCTTTTGAGGCTGTTGATCACGATAAAGAATTCGATATTGTTTATTTAGATTTTAGTAAGGCTTTTGATAAAGTACCGCACCAGAGACTGTTAAAGAAAGTGGCAGCTCATGGCATTGGGGAAAAGTGCTGTCATGGATCGAGTCATGGTTCACCAATAGGAAGCAGAGAGTGTGCATAAATGGGGTTAAATCCGAGTGGGGATCTGTAACAAGTGGTGTTCCACAGGGATCAGTCTTAGGCCCGTTGTTGTTTATAATATATATCGATGACCTTGATGAGGGAATTACTAGTGATATGAGCAAATTCGCCGATGACACGAAGATAGGTAGGATAATTGATTCAAACGTAGATGTCAGGGAACTTCAGGAGGATTTAGACAAACTCAATTCCTGGTCAGAAAAGTGGCAGATGCAGTTCAATGTAGATTAATGCAAGGTTCTGAAGCTCGGGAGTGTCCATAACCCAAGCACTTATAAGTTAAATAACGTAGAACTTAGCCATACAGATTGCGAAAAGGACTTGGGGGTTATGGTAAGCAGCAACCTTAAACCAAGACAGCAATGCCTAAGCGTACGTAATAAGGCAAACAGATTACTGGGATTTATATCAAGAAGTGTAAGCAACAGAAGTCCAGAGGTTATATTACAGCTTTATACATCGTTAGTAAGGCCTCACCTAGATTACGCAGCTCAGTTCTGGTCTCCATATTACAGAATGGATATTAATTCGTTAGAAAACATTCAGCGTAGAATGACTAAATTAATAAATAGCATTAGAAATCTTCCGTATGAAGAAAGATTGAAGACCCTAAAATTACATTCACTTGTAAGACGAAGAGGGAGACTACACTCTCCCGTCTTCGCATCGGCCACACTCGTCTTACTCACGGGTATCTCATGGAGAGGCTCCCTGCCCCTCTCTGTGAGCATTGTCAGGTTCCAGTGTCTGTTCGACATATCCTGTTGGACTGCCCACTCTATCAACGAGTACGCAGAATTTACCTCCAACGACGTCTTCGCTCTGCGGCCCTTTCTTTACCTTCCCTTCTTGCAGATGGACCCTCCTTTAATCCTGACTCTCTCATTGACTTTTTGACAGAAACTGACTTACTACACAAACTCTGAAGATTATACCTCTAGCACCTCCCTCAGTCCCTTCTACCTCGATCTCTTGCTACCCTCCACCCCTGCACTATCCACCGTCATCTTGCACTCCATAACCTACTAATCGTCCATCTCCCTCTTACAACCCACTCTCCCTGCATCCTACAAAACCTGCAGCGCTGTATAACCCCTGTGGTTTAGCGCTTCTATTTGATTATAATAATAATAATAATGTAAGACGAAGAATGAGGGAGACATGATCGAGGTATACAAGTGGAAAATGGGTATTAACAAAGGGGATATAAATAAGGTCTTTAGGATATCTCACCAAGAGAGAACCCGCAATAATGGATTCAAATTAGATAAGTTTAGATTTAGAAAGGATATAGAACATAAGAACATAAGAACATAAAAAAGGAGGAACACTGCAGCAGGCCTGTTGGCCTATTCTAGGCAGGTCCTTCACATTCCATCCCACTAACAATATTTGTTCAACCTAATTTTCAATGCTACCCAAGAAATAAGCTTTGATAATTTTATTTACTCGTGTGCAATTCCCACTCAAATCCAACCCCTTTCACTCATGAATTTATCCAACCTAAATTTAAAACTACCAAGGTCCTTGCTTCAATAACCCTACTAGGCAGACTGTTCCACTCATCAACTACCCTATTTCCAAACCAATACTTTCCTATATCCTTTCTAAATCTAAACTTATCTAACTTGAATCCATTGTGGTTCTCTCTTGGAGAGATACCCTCAAGACCTTATTTATATCCTTTGTTAATACCCATTTTCCACTTGTATACCTCGATCATGTCTCCTCATTCTACGTCTTACAAGTGAATGTAATTTAAGGGTCTTCAATCTTCTTCGTAAGGAAGATTTAATGCTATGTATTAATAGTCATTCTACGCTGAATGTTTTCTAACGAATTTATGTCCATTCTGTATATGGAGACCAGAACTGAGCTGCGTAATCTAGGTGAGGCCTTACTAATGATATATAAAGCTGTAATATAACCTCTGGACTTCTGTTGCTAACACTTCTTGATATAAATCCCAGTAATCTATTTGCCTATTACGGGATTTATATCAGAAGTGTTAGCAACAGAAGTCCAGAGGTTATATTACAGCTTTATATATCATTAGTAAGGTCTCACCTAGATTACGCAGCTCAGTTCTGGTCTCCATATTACAGAATGGACATAAATTCGTTAGAAAACATTCAGCGTAGAATGACTAAATTAATACATAGCATTAGAAATCTTCCTTACTAAGAAAGATTGAAGACCCTTAAATTACATTCACTTGTAAGACGTAGAATGAGGGAGACATGATCGAGGTATACAAGTGGAAAATGGGTATTAACAAAGGGATATAAATAAGGTCTTGAGGGTATCTCCAAGAGAGAACCGCAATAATGGATTCAAGTTAGATAAGTTTAGATTTAGAAAGGATATAGGAAAGTATTGGTTTGGAAATAGGAGTGGTGATGAGTGAACAGTCTGCCTAGTAGGGTTATTGAAGCAAGGACCTTGGGCAGGAAAGTATTGGTTTGGAAATAGGGTAGTCGATGAGTCGAACAGTCTGCCTAGTCGGGTTATTGAAGCAAGGACCTTGGGTAGTTTCAAATTTAGGTTGGATAAATTCATGAGTGAGAGGGGTTGGATTTGAGTGGGAATTCCACATGAGTAAATAGAATTATCAAAGCTTATTTCTTGGGTAGCATTGAAGATTGGGTGGAACAAATATTATGTTAGTTGGATGGAATGTGAAGGCCAACCGGCCTGCTGCAGTGTTCCTCCTTTCTTATGTTCTCAAAACACCTCACTACCACCCATAACTCCCTCACAAACACCCATAACCCCCCTCACTAACTTCCTAATCCCCTCTACACATACACAAAAACACTAGCCTCAAAATTCTCGTTGGTTGCCAATTCATCATAGTCAGTTTCCGTCCAAGATTTTGGCAGAAGGATTTTGATGTCCCTGAAGTAGGCCCTGTTCCTGGTGGCTCTGAACAGCACCTCTGAGGCTTTCGTCAGCGTTTCCTGCAGGAGTAAGAACAGTAAGAATATTATGAGAAGGAAATAAACATTAGTTCAGCATCGTTAAGTTGTTGTTGCTGCTGCGATCCATTGTGTTAGGTTAGGTAGGATTCGTCAGGAAACCTGAAGTGGATCTTAATCTCGTGATGACCCGTCGCTGGAGCCTTTGGTAATATAACCGAGGCATTCCTCTGGCTTACAGATCCACCTCTTTTAAAAATTAGAGGTAATATTATTTCGTATTATTCGCGATCCTTCATAGTGATGGACAACCCGCGTAATAAAATGAGTTTTTATTTAAGGTTTTATACATAAACCTTTACAATAGCCGTGAAGACACGCATGTTATAGGCACATGCATTTTGAAGATTTACCCTAGGCTAACACAATAGCCAAACAATGTGACATTGAGGACCTAAGTGTCTTATGTAAAGTACTACTGACTGGTGACACTGAATACCCTCTAATGGCGTTGCTCAATTTACAGACGATACAGTACGTAGCTTAGTTTTCATTCAGTAATACTAGGTATATTACTACATTCAAGTTGTTATAAGAAATAATCGTACTAAAAAAACTAGAAAGCACAATATTACTGAGACTTAAAGTGTTGTAGGTTATGCTAAATATATTGCTTACTTTCGCTGGTAAGTTAGATTCAGGGTTAAATAATATTTATTCTCTACTGAATATTAGGAACTCCTGGAAGTCTAGTGTAAGTTATTAAATCATCACATATCAGTAAAAAATAATGATATGATGAAACTGTAAAATAATGTGTTCTGTACACGCATGTTGTGACTCAGGTGTCACTCTTCCCATGCGCATGGAAAATAGGAGGTAATGAAGTTTGGACCAAGGAAGGAAAAGTTAACTTGAATTTCTTATATCATGTGTTCTTCGCCAGCAGCAAGGACCAGAAGTGAAGAGGTTGTACATTTCTCTTTTATGGGGGCAAGGCCCTCCCACTATCTTGTAGCACCACACAAGCCTTCTTCCTGGTCTGTGCACCGTCAAATTCCATATGGCGGTGCACAGCAGAAGCAGTTAATGGTGTACCACCATTAACTGTTTAGTTAATTCGGTTTAAAGCCTATGGATTACACGATAGTGCAACCTACTACCCAGATCTCGTCCCATTTAACCCCACACTGTGTTGTATCTAAGCTTTTATAATAAAAAGTACTGCTTGTAAGTCTGTTTCATCCTCTGACCCACCTTGATGGAGGAGATGATGTCATGGGCTAAACTTTCGTCCAGGGAAGGAGAAATGGCCACCACAACATTCTCATATCCGTTGTCGACCAGTTTAACGTTGCTGCTGTAGACAGTGTCCACCACCACCACCATCACCACCATTACCACCACACGCATTATCTGTAATATTTAGGAAAATATATTTATTAATTTAGCTACTGTTCTGGTTGAAGAATAAAATCAGAATACAGTAGCTAGATCAATTCATAATTGACTTACAATTAGGAGAGGAAATTGTAGACGTTTCGATCCATCCCGAACTGCCATCAAGATGGAATATGATAATGGTCTAGAAGGGACCGTCACAGTACTGTGGCCGTTTCAGCCACAGTACTGTCACTACTGTGACGACCCACCAACACCCAACTCATCACTACCCAAACCATCGTCACCCAACCCACCACCACCCAACCCCAGCCCACCAATTGCAACCTACTGCCCAACCCACCGTATCCAACCCACCACATCGTGGAAAACCTTTACAATTCGGCAACAAGAACGGAAAAATAAAGGACACCGATTCTTCCCAGGAGCACACCTTAGCTAAGTGACACTTACCCATAATGTACAGTAGTTTTGCGTTGACCATCGTAAATTCTAGATGTTGTGGTAGCGTTAGGATGTTTCAAAAATAATAATTATGATCCATTAATTAAATGGTAAGTGGTAATACGAATTTCTTTTCTAATAACACCATTGTATTATATGTATTGTAATAATAGTTATATTTTGTGTACCCAGCAAGTAAACTAAAACATACAGTCTACCTGGAGAGAATTTCCCAGGGGTCAAGGGGAGTGGAACACTGCTACAGGCCTTCTTTTCCAACCTCCAAAGAAATATTTGTCTAGCCTATTTTTATCACCCAGGTAATTGCTTTTATCATTTTTACCAGTGCAAGTTGATTGTTCTACCTTATTGTATCACTACTACCCACTTAATACTCCCCTCACCACCACTAGTATTACCTCACCCTGAACCTATATATACCTGTGTGTCCATGTATTGTTTGTAACCTGACAAAGCCCTGGAAGCGAAACGTTGCCACAATAAAATGTCTCATTAGTTCTTTTGTCCTTTTATCAACATATTGTCGTAATTCTACCAATATTAATACATGATAAATATACAGGAACATATGCTCCTAATCCAGGGTTCCAGTTAGTGGGACAGCTGAAGGAGGGACATAATTAAACCCCAGTTTTAACGTCCCACAAGTCCCAAGACACATTATTATTATTATTATTATTAATTAATGGGGACCCATGTGGGGGGTTTGGTCAATTCAGGGAACCGGAGACAGATCCAATTCCCCTAGATCAAGAGTTTGTTTTGTATCAAGATCCTCCCCGAGGTGGATGGAAGGTTAATTGAGATTGGGGTTCTAGGGAAAATCCCCCATATAATTTCTAACAGAGTCCACCCGGGTTGCCGGCCCAAACACGCCATTATCATCCACTAGCCATCGAGTGTGAAAAAATGCATAAAAAAGTCGCAGTTTGGTCACCGAACACAATAGGCTTCTGAAAGAATCTAGATGTCACGGAAGGTGTAAATTTAACCTGCCCTCCAAAAGAATGTCCCACTTTAAAATGTGGTTTGAAGCCCATTTCTAAGTTAGGTTTGGTTGAAGACTGATTGCATCCGACATAGCGCCCCAAGGTTTGTTCAAATTTGAAACTGACAGAAGCACCTTTGTCTAGAATCTGGGACCAGAGACCGTTAAAGAAAGTGGCGCCTGGGCATTGGGGGAAAAAGTGCTGTCATGGATCGAGTCATGGCTCACCAATAGGAAGCAGAGAGTGTGCATAAAAAGGGGTTAAATCCGAATGGGGACTTGTAACAAGTGGTGCCCCGGATTTGGGTCTTAGGGCCCCTTGTTATTTATAAATATATCAATGACCTTGATGAGGGAATTACTAGTGATATGAGCAAATTCCCGACGACACGAAGATAGGTGGATAATAGATTCAAACATAGATGTCATAGAACTTCAGGAAGATTTCAAACTTAATTCTGGTCAGAAAAAGGCAGATGCTTCAATGTAGAAAATGCAAGGTTCTGAAGCTCGGGGTGTCCAAACCCAAGCACTTATAAGTTAAATAACGTAGAACTTAAACCATACAGATTGGAAGGACTTGGGGGTGATGGTAAGCAGCAAACCTTAAACCAAGACAGCAATGCCTAAGCGGCTAATAGGCAAATAGATTACTGGGATTTATATCAAGAAGGGTTTGCAACAGAAGCCAGAGGTTAATTACAGCTTTTTACATCATTAGTAAGGCCCACCTAGATTTGCAGCTCAGTTCTGGTTCCATATTACAGAATGGACATAAATTGTTAGAAAACATTCAGGAGAATGACTAAATTAATACATAGGGATTAGAAATCTTCCTTACGAAGAAGATTGAAGACCCTTTAAAAATTTCATTCACTTGTAAGACGGGAATGAGGGGGCATGATCGAGGTATATAGTGGAAGATGGGTATTAATAAGGGGGATAAAATAAGGTCTTGAGGGGTATCTCTCCAAAGAGAACCCGCAAATGGATTCAAATTGATAAGTTTAGATTTAGAAAGGAAAAAAATTTGGTTTGGAAAAGGGTAGTTGATGAGTGGAAACAGTCTGCCTAGTAGGGTCATTGAAGTTTGGACCTTGGGTAGTTTCAAATTTAGGTTGGATAATTTAAGAGTGAGAGGTTGGATTTGGAGGGGACCTGCTGAGTTAATAGAATCTTCAAAGCTTATTTCTGGGTAGAATTAAATTTGGGGGTTTTGGGAATTATTCTGTTAGTGGGATGGATTTGAAGGACCGCCTATTGGGCCAACAGACCTGCTGCAGTGTTCCTCCTTTCTTATGTTCATGTCTACCTGGTGGGGGGAAGGGAACTTACCGGGCTGGAAAATAAACCAAATATTTCTTTAAAATTTCTAGTTGGTGGGTAATGATGCCTGCTATGAAGGTCTCAAAACCTCAAATCTTTTAAATAAAAAAAGTTTTGTCGCGACACCTCGGTAAAACAGTATCATGGGGCACATTTACAGGCAATATGGTACGCCTCGTCCTCTCGTCATAAGGGGGAAAATTTTCTTTAAAAAAAAGTTGTACTATTTTAAACCCCTTTTTTGTCCTGGTATTTATTTTTAACCATAACACTATTTTCAGGGGGCACTCAGCCCCTTTTAAAAGGGGGTAAAAAAATTTTTCCGAAGAGCTCTTTATCAAAGAAATTGAATTTTTCCCTTTTTTTTCCTTTGCTCTAAGCTCATTACCTTCAGTTTCCCAGAAACTCATTTTTTCCCCCGGTTTTGTGCTTCCCCCGGGAAAAAAAATTTTTATAATTTCATTCTAATTCTTTACCTTTAACCCCAAAGATTAATTACATTCATAATACCATACTCACGTGATATATGTTTCCCCTCTTTAATTGATGAATATTTAACAATCTGTTGTTAACTGCACTCTGTGGGCCATGGGAAAAACGGGGGGCACGGTTCGGTTTTAAAGGGGGCCCAATAAGGGGGCCCGAGGGGGTTTTAAACCCATCTTATATATCTTGCGAGCGCTGGGGAAAGGGGGCCCGTGGGGTTTATTGTTCCAAGGAAGGTATCTTTTTTTGGAAACATGATAAGTGTTTTTCGGGGTCTTAGTCATAGGGTGACTGCAACGGGGGTTTTTGGGGTTTTTTTTCGAGGCTTTCGGTTTCAAAATTTTTCCCCAAAACTGGGGCCCGTCTTGTATACCGGGGAACGATTTTTTTTTAAAACATACAACCCCCCTCCCTCCACAAACACACAGAAACGACCAAAAAGGGGGAAACCCCCAACATGAGATTAAAAAAAATGTTCCCCGAGGGGACAAAAGGGGGCCCAGAAAAACGGAGAGGGGGGGTACACCCCCAAGTGTTACACAAAAAAAACCCGGGGGAAAAGTGAAGAGGCGGTTAAATGAGGCCCCGGGGCTGGGTGGGGGGCCCCGGGGCGGGGGGGGAAAAGGGCCGGGGGCTGGGTTGGGGGGCCCGGAGCTGGGTGGGGGCCCGGGGGTTTGGGGGGGTAGGGGGGGCCGGGCTGGGTGGGGGGGGGGTCCGGAGCTGGGTGGTTTGGGGGGTCCGGGGGCTGGGGGGGGAAGGGTTCAGTTCATGTTCAGTTAAAAATTTTTCAGTATCCGCCCCCAAAAAGGGCCATGTTTCCCCCAAGGGGTCTTCAAAAAAAGGGAGGGCTTTTTTGACACAATAATAGTGATAGTAGGGGTTTTTTAATTTTTGTCAAATTGACTGGACTTCTTTGACAAAATCTGGGGCCCCGTGACTTTATGGAAGAGTTCAGGACTGTTTTCTGAAGCAGTGTGTGAGGATTTTTCCAGGGGAAAAATTTTTTTTTCCCCTTTTTTGTCAAAAAAAAAAACCCCCAAATAATCTGGAGATCACTGAAAGTTTTAAAAAGTGATCACAAATCCATTATTTTTTAAAATTACCGGGGGGTACGAGAATAGGGATAAAAATAAAAGTTCCTGATTTTCGTTCCTTTTTTTTAAAATTTTGGGGGCTTAGAGAACACCCGTCTAATCTCAACTGGGGTAATCCCCCCCAACGATAACGATGGGATCTGGTTTATGATTTTTCTTAATAATGTAAACGTGCACAGAGTATATTTACCCCAAAAGAATTTGGGGGTTTGAAAAAGCATTAGAAATCTTCCCCCGAAGAAAAAAATTAAGACCTTTAAAAAATTTTTTTCACTTGTAAGACGTAGAATGAGGAAAATGATTATATACAAGTGGAAAAAAGGGATTTTAAAAAGGGGGTATAAATAAGGTCTTTTGGGGGGGTTTTTCCCGGAAAAACCCCCCAAAAAGGATTCAAGTTGGGGGAAATTTGATTTAGAAAGGATATAGGAAAGTTGGGGTTTAAAAAAGGGTAGTTGATGAGTGGAACGGGGGGCCTAGTAGGGTTTTAGCTTTGGACCTTGGGTAGTTTTAAATTTAGGTTGGATAAATTTTTTTAGTGGGGGGTTTGGGTTTGGGGGACTCCAATATGAGTGGGTGAATTGTCAAAAAAATTTCTTGGGTAGCATTGGGGAAAATTTGGGGGTTTTTCAAATATTCTGTTAGTGGGACGGATTGTGAAGGACCTGCCTAGTATGGGCCAACAAACCTGCTGCGTTTCCCCCCTTTTCTTATGTTCTTATGTTCTTATTTTCCTTTGGGGAAAAAAGATTGAAGACCCAAAAAATTTCATTTCACTTTTAAGACGTAGAATGGGGGGGCATATAAATTACAAGGAAAAAAAAAGGGTATTAAAAAAGGGATAAAAAAAAGGTCTGAGGATATCTCCCCAAAAAGAAACCCGCAATAATGGATTCAAAGATAAGTTTAGATTTAGAAAGGATATGGGGAAAATATTTTTGGAAATAGGGTATTTGGGGTGAGTGGAACAGTTTTCCCCAGTGGGTTATTGAAGCAGGACCTTGGGTATTTTCCCAAAATTTGGGGTTTGGGTAAATTCATGAGTAAAAAGGGGGTTTGGGGGGGGACTCGCGCATGAGGGGGAAAGGGCAAAATTTTTGGGTAGCATTAAAAAATTTGGGGTTTAGCAAATATTCTGTTAGGGGGGCGGATTGTAAAAACCCTTTTTCCCGTATGGAAAACAGGCCTGCTAAAAATGTTCCTCCTTTCTTATGTTTTTTTTTTCCTTATGTTCAAATGGATTAACAGGAGGCTAAAACATCTTGGGGAAAAAAATTTTTGGATAAAAAAAAGGAGATTTTAAACCCTTTTTTGACCCAAAATGTTAAATTTTAAAAGGGGGAAAAAAAAAGGGGTTTTGAAAGGCTAAACGTGACTAAAGTTAAAAGGGTTTTAATGAATCAAAGACTAACCCAAAAAAGGGGTTTTTTCAAGTGAAAGGGCGAAGGTGGGGGAAAAGGTAGGTCCTCTGAAAATTGGGAATGGACGGGTGACGGATAACGAACGGGGGAAAAGTTTTCCCTTTTTTAAAGGGGGATTTTTTGTCAGTCTTTACACAAGAAGACGTAAATGAGTTTCCCCGAAATTAACAATTATTCATTTCCCCGAAAATTCAAGTTAACAAAAATTTTCTGTCACAAAAGGGCCCCGGTTATAAAAAGATAGATAAATTTTAAGAAAAAAAAGCCCCGGGCCCCCACGGGTTTGTTCCCCGGGTACTTAAAGAATGAAGATGGAACTTAGTCAAAATTTTTTTAATGTGTTTAATAGTCCATCCTAACTTTGTTAAAACCCGAGATGTGGAAGATAGCTAATGTAGTTCCTATATTCAAATCGGGGGGTGTAAAATTTCCCTCAAATTCCCCCCAATAAGCCTCAAAATCTATAGTGGCAAATTATTTTAAAAAAATTAAAAATGATTTTAAAGAAGTCACCTTGAAGAACATAATTTGATTAATGAATTCCCAAATGGGGTTTTTTTGGGTCGTTCCTGCCTGAAAATTTTTTTTTACGTTTTTCAAAAAACTTTTTAGGCAGAGACAGTGATAAAGAATATGATATAGTTTACTTGGATTTCAGAAAAGGGGCCCTTCCCCAAAAAGAGAATTCGAGACCCCAAGAAAGGTGGCAGGGGGGATAGGAGGAAAAGTTCTAGGGGGGAAAAGGGCAGGGCCCCCCAATAGAAAGCAGAGATTTTCCCAAAAGGGGGTCAAATCTGAAGGGGGATTAGTCACTAGTGGCTTTCCCAAAAAGGGGGATTTTTTTTTTTTTTGGGGTTTGTTCATAATTTACAAAAATGACCTTGATGGGAATTGCAAGAAATTTAAAAAAAATTTTTTTTTTGATGATACAAAAATAGGGTATAATTCATTCTGAGGAGGATACCAGAAATTTCCTGGAGGATTTGGACAAATTAATGTCTTGGTAAAAAAAGGGCAGATGAAGTTCAAAGTGGACAAGTGAAGGTGCTTTTTGGGGAATGAAAACCCCCCTCAATTTTAAAAAACCCCAGGAAAGGGGGTTTGATCATACAGAATGTGAAAAGACTTGGGAGTGGGGGGCAGAAATTAAAGCCAAGACAACAGTGTTTGGCGGCAATAAGGTTAACAGATTCCCAGGATTTTTTAAAAAGGGGAATTTTTAAAAAAACAGAAGCCCAAAAGTTTTTTTACAGCTCTATACATCACTAGTGAGCCCTTTTTTTTGGGGATTATGCAGCTCAGTTTTGGCCCCCTTTTAAATACAGGATGGATATAGATTCATTGGAGAACATACAAAGAAGAATGACAAAAAATGATTTACAGTATAAGAAACCCCCCGTATGAAGATAGACTTAGAGCAAAAATCTCCACTTTTGGGGGGGGCGTAGAATGAGGGAGACCCCCGAGGTGTACAAGTGGATGATGGGTATAAAAAAGGAGAATTAAAAAATACTGAGGATATCGAACCAAGTAAGAACCAGAAATAACTTTTTTTAAATTGGATAAATTTAGATTTAGAAAGGACATAGGCAAGTGGGGGTTTTTTCGAACAAAAAGTTGTAGATGGGGGGAAAAACAATCTTTCGAGTGGGGGTGATGGGGGCTGGGACCTTGGGTTTTTTTAAAAAAAGTTTTTGGGGACAAATTTTGAGGGGGGGGGGGGGGGTTTTGATTAGTGTCGTGAGTAGGGGAAAAAACTTAGGTAGGGGGGGTTTTTTAAAAGGCCCCCCCCTTTTTGGGGCCAAAATGGGTTTCTGCAGTGTTCCTCCATTCTTATTTTTTTTTTCCCCATGTTCTTATCCCCCCAAAGGCGGTGTAGTAGGTCCCCTTTGAATAGGGATGCTACGCTTAAGCTAAAAGGGTTTTTTATTCTTGACGTTAATGTTGCGGATGCCATTGAGATCCCCAGAGTGTTTAAGGCTCGACTGTTGGGCCCCCAAGTTTAAAAAAAAGGGGGGGTTTTGAAAAAAAAACCCTGAGAGTTGGTGGGAAGCACTACCTAACATAAGAACATAAAAAAGGAGGAACACTGCACCGGGGCCCGTTGGCCCCTACTAAACAGGTCCTTCACAATCCATCCCCCTAACAGAATAATTGTTCAACCTAATTCTTTCCCCCCCAAAAAATAAACTTTGAAGATTCTATTAACTCAAAGCGGGGTCCCCCCCCCAAAACCAACCCCCCCTCAGAATTTTCCAACCTTTAAAAATTTTTTAAATACCCAAGGTCATAGCTTCAATGACCCTACTAGGCAGACTGTTCCACTCCAACTACCCCATTTCCAAAAAACCCCAAAAATTTTTCCCATATCCTTTCTAAATCTAAACTTATCCAAAAATTTTTTTCCATTTTGCGGGTTCTCTCTTGGGGGGATATTCCCCAAGACCTTATTTTTTCCCCCCTTTTTAAAAACCCCCCTTTTCCCCTTAATACCTCGATCATGTTTTTCCCCATTCTTCGTCTTACAAGTGAATGTAATTTAAGGGTCTTCAATCTTTCTTCAAGGAAGATTTCTAATGCTATGAATTAACCCCCGTCATTGTCGTTTAATGTTTTCTAACGAATTTATATCCATTCTGGGAAAAAAGGAGACCCCGGGGAAAAAAGCCCATAATCTAGGGGGAGGCCCCTTTTTTATGTATAAAGTTTTAATATAAAAGCTGGGGGTTTTTTTTGCTTACACTTCTTGATATAAATTTAGTAATCTATTTGCTTTATTTCTTTCCTTAGGCATTGCTGACTTGGTTTGAGGTTGCGCTTTTTATAACCCCGATCCCCGCATTCTGTACGGGGGGGGTTCAACATTATTAAGCTGGAGGTGCCAGGGTTATGAACATTCCCGGAAAAAAGGGAAATTTGCATTTATCTACATTGAACTGCATCTGCCATTTTTCCGAAACCCGGAATTGAGTTTGTCCAAATCCTCCTGAAGTTCCGTGACATCTTCGTCTGAATCGATTATCCACCCCCCTTCGTGTCATCAGGGGAATTTGCTCATATCACTAGTAATTCCCCCTCAAGGCCTTTATATATTTATAAAAAAACGGGCCCAAAAAACCCCCCCCCCTGGGGAACGCCACTTGTTACAGATCCCCCCCCAGATTTAACCCCATTAATGCACACCCTCTGCTTCCCCCCTTTGGGGAGCCATGACTCGATCCCTGAAAACACTTTTCCTCCAATGCCGTGAGCAACCACTTTCTTTAACAGTCTCTGATGTGGTACTCTATCGGCCCTTAAAACAAAAAAAAAACAATATCAAATTTCCCCTTTTTCATGCCCAACCGCCTAAAAAACCTTACTAAAAAAAAAAAAAATTAATAAATTAGTTAGGCGGGAAACCCTTTTCCGGGGGAAATTTCCCCTGTTGAGTATCATTAATCAAATTATGCCTATCGAGATGGCTTCTTATGTTATCAAAATAATCGACTCTAATAATTTGCCTACAATTAAATTTTTGGGGCTTATTGGGCGGAAATTTGATGGTAACGACTTGCCCCCCGCTTTAAAAATGGGGGAAAATTTCATTAGCCATCTTCCACGTACCCGACACTACACCTGTTTGAAAGATGGGTTTTAAAAAGTTAGTTAAGGGTTCACAGAGTTAAATTTTTTCTTTCCCCAAAAAACCCTTAAAAAAACTCATAAAAGGGCCCCGATTTATTTTGTTTCCCCAAAAGGTCTATCTGTTTGAAAACCCCCCAGTGACTGTGATACTACATAATTTATCTTCTTCAGGCCCACAAAATACCAAATTTTTGGGGAAATTTTTAGTTTTTCCCGAGTGAAAACCGAGGAAAAAAATTTTAAAAAAAGAGCACATTTCATTCTCTTTGTCAGTAAGATACCCATAATTTTTTTTAAAGGGGGCCTATCTTATCTCTAACTTTTGTTCTATACACCTGGAAAAAATTTTTTGGGGAGTTTTCGAATCCCTAGCAACTTTAATTTCGTAGTCCGGGGGGTTTTCTTACCCCCCTTTTTTAAAGTCCTTTTTAATGTCAATATACTGATTGTAAGATGACCTCACCTCTTTTGATAGCCTAAAAAACCTTTTTCTGCCCCAAAAAATATTTGAGCCTAAATTTTTTATCCATTTTGGGTCATTTCTATTCGATCTAATTTCTTTATATGGGATAAATGTTCTTTGGGGGATGTATAGTGTTCAGAAAAAAAGTCATATTGATAGCTTTTTTTTCGTTACCCCAGTCCACAAAAAAATGTTCTCTAAGTCCATTGTAATTTTAAGGAAAATCTGGGGGGGTTACCGAGTTATTCCTACTATGAAACTTCCATTCAATGCCATATTATTGGCTTTTCTAAAAAACAACTTTAATGTATAACCTTGTATTACATGAAATAAAGAATTTTTTTTTGGGAAAATTTTTTTTTGAGACGGGGGCCTTTGGGGGAAAAATTTCCCCCTTTTTGAAATTTTTTTGGGGGGGGCCCTACTTCTGGCAGGTCTAGGGTTGCTGGGAATGGTTTGCAGAAGTTTATTTCCTTGTTCTGGGGTTCCTCGGGGGGAGGCGAGTCTTGCAAAGGGGGGTTTTGGGGGGATTGTCCACTTGGTTTTATTTGAAAAAGGGGGTTTTTTGGTGTCCGGGTCATTAAGAAGATTGGGGCATTTTTGTTCTTTTTGTCGTCAGTGTTCAAGATTATGACACCTCCTTTATTAGCGGGGGCCCTTTTTTTTTTCCATCTCAAATCCAGCCACCCCCCCCCTTTTTCCCGGGCCCCCTTTCCCCCCTTTTTAAAAACTCATACACTATTCACTGTATGGTTTTTAACCATTTTTTCCCCCTAAGCCGCTGCCCCTGCTCCTTCCTTTTTTGGGGGGGGGGGTGACTTGGACATGCCCCCCCAAAGGGGGTTTGGGGGAGACTTGCTGCAGTGCTCCTTCTTATGTTTTTTTTTTTTTTATTATTGCATTCACGAGGTTCCTCTGGAACAGGAGGTATTCAGATTTGATCCGAGGGAAAAGGGGGTCTCAACCAACTTCCTTTGGGGGAAGAACCCTTTTTTTTTCGCATTCCTTGAAAGGAATAAGATTTTAAGTGTTTTTAAAATTTATTAGATGTCTAAATTATAGACATTAACATCCCCAAAAAATTTTTGATAAACATTTCCAAAAAAATTTTTAAAAATTTAAAATCCCCCAAAAATTTTAGACATTAACATCTCAAAAAAATTTTTATATTAACATTTTTAAAATTTATAGACATTAAATCTTTAAAATTATAGATATTAACATCTCAAATTTTTTTCAGATAATTTAAAACCCCCTTTAAAAATTTTAGACTTTGGGGGCCCCAGAATTTTTGATTTATCCAAAAAGGTTGTTGGGGGGATCCCGTTCTAGTCATGATACAACGGTTTAAAAAAAAATTAACTCGGACAATCAGTGGTTAAAATCATATTGTTATCTCTCACACTTATC
>WNWK01026143.1:0-27735 GCA_009830355.1 Cherax destructor
AAATAGATAAATTGAAACCTAACAAATCCCCAGGCCCTGATGAACTGTATGCAAGGGTTCTAAAGGAATGTAAAGAGGAGCTTAGCAACCCGTTGGCTAATCTTTTCAACATATCACTGCAAACTGGCATGGTGCCAAATAAGTGGAAAATGGCGAATGTAATACCTATTTTCAAAGCAGGTGACAGGTCCTTAGCTTCGAACTATAGACCAATAAGCCTAACCTCCATAGTGGGAAAATTTATGGAACAATAATTGCCGAGGCAATTCGCAGCCATCTTGAAAAGCATAAATTAATCAAAGAATCTCAGCACGGTTTTACAAAGGGCGTTCCTGCCTTACAAATTTAATAACTTTTTCACTAAGGTGTTTGAGGAGGTAGATCATGGTAATGAATATGATATTGTGTATATGGACTTCAGTAAGGCTTTTGATAGAGTCCCACATCAGAGACTATTGAGGAAAATTAAGGCACACGGAATAGGAGGAGAAATTTTTTCCTGGATAGAGGCATGGTTGACAAATAGGCAGCAGAGAGTTTGCATAAATGGGGAGAAATCAGAGTGGGGAAGTGTCACAAGCGGTGTTCCACAGGGGTCAGTATTGGGCCCCTTGTTGTTCACAATCTACATAAACGACATAGATGAGGGAATAAATAGCGACATAAGCAAGTTTGCCGATGACACCAAAATAGGCCGTCCAATTCATTCAAATGAGGACATTAGAGCACTCCAGGAAGATTGGAATAGACTGATGCAGTGGTCGGAGAAGTGGCAGATGCAGTTTAATATAGATAAATGCAAAGTTCTAAATATTGGACAGGACAATAACCATGCCACATATAAACTAAATAATATAGATCTTAATACTACTGATTGCGAAAAGGATTTAGGAGTTCTGGTTAGCAGTAATCTAAAACCAAGACAGCAGTGCATAAGTGTTCGCAATAAAGCGAACAGAATCCTTGGTTTATAGAACAAAAGTTAGGGATAAGATAGGTCCCCTTAAAAATAACTTTGGGCATCTTACTGACAAGGAGAATGATATGTGCTCTATTTTTAATAATTATTTTCTCTCGGTTTTCACACAGGAAGACATTAATAATATCCCAGTAATTAATTTTTACAGAGGCCCAGAAGAAGATAAATTATGTAATATCACAGTCACTAGCGAAATGATTATGAAACAGCTGGACCGACTGAAACAAAATAAATCGCCGGGTCCTGATGAGCTTTTTGCAAGGGTTCTTAAGGAATGCAAAATGGAACTCTGTGAACCAATATCTAACATTTTTAATTTATCTCTTCAAACAGGTGTAGTGTCTGATATGTGGAAGATGGCTAATGTAATTCCTATTTTTAAAGCAGGGGACAAGTCACTACCGTCAAACTACCGCCCAATAAGCCTGACCTCAATTGTAGGCAAATTACTAGAGTCAATTATAGCTGATATTATTAGAAGCCATCTAGATAACCATAATTTGATTAATGATACCCAGCATGGATTCACGAGGGCCGTTCCTGCCTATCTAATTTATTAACCTTCTTCAGTAAAGCTTTTGAGGCTGTTGATCACGATAAAGAATTCGATATTGTTTATTTAGACTTTAGTAAGGCTTTTGATAGAGTACCGCACCAGAGACTGTTAAAGAAAGTGGCAGCTCATGGCATTGGGGAAAAGTGCTGTCATGGATCGAGTCATGGCTCACCAATAGGAAGCAGAGAGTGTGCATAAATGGGGTTAAATCCGAATGGAGACTTGTAACAAGTGGTGTTCCACAGGGATCAGTCTTAGGCCCATTGTTATTTATAATATATATCAATGACCTTGATGAGGGAATTACTAGTGATATGAGCAAATTCGCCGACGACACGAAGATAGGTAGGATAATTGATTCAAACATAGATGTCATAGAACTTCAGGAAGATTTAGACAAACTTAATTCGTGGTCAGAAAAGTGGCAGATGCAGTTCAATGTAGATAAATGCAAGGTTCTGAAGCTCGGGAGTGTCCATAACCCAAGCACTTATAAGTTAAATAACGTAGAACTTAGCCATACAGATTGCGAGAAGGACTTGGGGGTGATGGTAAGCAGCAACCTTAAACCAAGACAGCAATGCCTAAGCGTACGTAATAAGGCAAATAGATTACTGGGATTTATATCAAGAAGTGTTAGCAACAGAAGTCCAGAGGTTATATTACAGCTTTATACATCATTAGTAAGGCCTCACCTAGATTACGCAGCTCAGTTCTGGTCTCCATATTACAGAATGGACATAAATTCGTTAGAAAACATTCAGCGTAGAATGACTAAATTAATACATAGCATTAGAAATCTTCCTTACGAAGAAAGATTGAAGACCCTAAAATTACATTCACTTGTAAGACGTAGAATGAGGGAGACATGATCGAGGTATACAAGTGGAAAATGGGTATTAACAAAGGGGATATAAATAAGGTCTTGAGGATATATCTCCAAGAGAGAACCCGCAATAATGGATTCAAGTTAGATAAGTTTAGATTTAGAAAGGATATAGGAAAGTATTGGTTTGGAAATAGGGTAGTTGATGAGTGGAACAGTCTGCCTAGTAGGGTTATTGAAGCTAGGACCTTGGGTAGTTTCAAATTTAGGTTGGATAAATTCATGAGTGAGAGGGGTTGGATTTGAGTGGGACTCGCGCATGAGTGGGTAGAATTGTCAAAGCTTATTTCTTGGGTAGCTTTGAAAATTGGGTTGAGCAAATATTCTGTTAGTGGGATGGATTGTGAAGGACCTGCCTAGTATGGGCCAACAGGCCTGCTGCAGTGTTCCTCCTTTCTTATGTTCTTATGTTCTTAAATATGTCCTAGTGTTTGCTTACGTGTTTTTTTTTCTAAACCATTTTTATTGGTGAAATGTGTCTCCAGTTCAGCAGGTTTCTTCAGTCTAATAAAGAAGTGACCAGTATAGATGTGGAAGTGTTGTCTGGCTCAACCTTGATAGACCCTTCAGTAATACAATACCCAAGTGTTGCGTGCCTTGTGGTGGTGTTGTCTGGCTCAACCTTGATAGACTCTTCAGTAATACAATACCCAAGTGTTGCGTGTGTTGTGGTGGTGTTGTCTGGCTCAACCTTGATAGACTCATCAGTAATACAATACCCAAGTGTTGCGTGTCTTGTGGTGGTGTTGTCTGGCTCAACCTTGATAGACTCTTCAGTAATACAATACCCAAGTGTTGCGTGTGTTGTGGTGGTGTTGTCTGGCTCAACCTTGATAGACCCTTCAGTAATACAATACCCAAGTGTTGCGTGTCTTGTGGTGGTGTTGTCTGGCTCAACCTTGATAGACTCTTCAGTAATACAATACCCAAGTGTTGCGTGTGTTGTGGAAGTGTTGTCTGGCTCAACCTTGATAGACCCTTCAGTAATACAATACCCAAGTGTTGCGTGTGTTGTGGTGGTGTTGTCTGGCTCAACCTTGATAGACCCTTCAGTAATACAATACCCAAGTGTTGCGTGTCTTGTGGTGGTGTTGTCTGGCTCAACCTTGATAGACCCTTCAGTAATACAATACCCAAGTGTTGCGTGTGTTGTGGTGGTGTTGTCTGGCTCAACCTTGATAGACTCTTCAGTAATACAATACCCAAGTGTTGCGTGTGTTGTGGTGGTGTTGTCTGGCTCAACCTTGATAGACTCTTCAGTAATACAATACCCAAGTGTTGCGTGTGTCTTGTGGTGTTATTGTCTGGCTCAACCTTGATAGACTCTTCAGTAATACAATACCCAAGTGTTGCGTGTGTCTTGTGGTGTTATTGTCTGGCTCAACCTTGATAGACTCTTCAGTAATACAATACCCAAGTGTTGCGTGTGTCTTGTGGTGTTATTGTCTGGCTCAACCTTGATAGACTCTTCAGTAATACAAATTCAGAGATCGTTTACGGCTCACATTGAGCCATTGAAACATCTAAATTATTGGGAACGCCTTCAAGTCTTGAACATGTACTCATTGGAGCGGAGGAGAGAGAGATACTTATAAGTTAAATAACGTAGAACTTAGCCATACAGATTGCGAGAAGGACTTGGGGGTGATGGTAAGCAGCAACCTTAAACCAAGACAGCAATGCCTAAGCGTACGTAAAAGAGGCTAGGACCTTGGGTGGCTTTAAACATAAGAACATAAGAAAGGAGGAACACTGCAGCAGGCCTGTTGGCCCATACTAGGCAGGTCCTTCACAATCCATCCCACTAACAGAATATTTGCTCAACCCAATTTTCAAAGCTACCCAAGAAATAAGCTTTGACAATTCTACCCACTCATGCGCTAGTCCCACTCAAATCCAACCCCTCTCACTCATGAATTTATCCAACCTAAATTTGAAACTACCCAAGGTCCTAGCTTCAATAACCCTACTAGGCAGACTGTTCCACTCATCAACTACCCTATTTCCAAACCAATACTTTCCTATATCCTTTCTAAATCTAAACTTATCTAACTTGAATCCATTATTGCGGGTTCTCTCTTGGAGAGATATCCTCAAGACCTTATTTATATCCCCTTTGTTAATACCCATTTTCCACTTGTATACCTCGATCATGTCTCCCCTCATTCTACGTCTTACAAGTGAATGTAATTTTAGGGTCTTCAATCTTTCTTCGTAAGGAAGATTTCTAATGCTATGTATTAATTTAGTCATTCTACGCTGAATATATGAGTGGGAGGGGCTGGGTTTGATTTGTGTCGTGAGTACGGGAATAAATTTTTAGGTAGTGGTGGTTTTGATAAGGACCTGCCTTGTATGGGCCAGTAGGCCTTCTGCAGTGTTCCTCCATTCTTATGTTCTTATGTTCTTATTTCTTGGGTAGAATTGAAAATTAGGTTGGGCAATTATTCTGTTAGTGGGATGGATTGTGAAGGACCTGCCTAGTATGGGCCAACAGGCCTGCTGCAGTGTTCCTCCTTTCTTATGTTCTTATGATACATGATAATATATACATGGAAAGTACTTGAGGGCCTGGTCCCAAATCTGTACACTGCCATAACAACATACTGGAGTGAGAGATATGAGAGAAAGTGTAAAATAAACCCAGTGAGGAGCAGGGGTGCGGTGGGGACAATACGGGAGCACTGTATTAACATCCAGGGTCCCAGAGTATTCAACATCTTACCAGAAGATATCCGAAACACTGCTGGGACAAGTGTAGAAGCCTTCAAGAGGAAACTGGACAAGTATCTTCACCAGGTGCCAGATCAACAAGGCTGTGATGGATATGTGGGGCAGCGGGCCTCCAGCAGCAACAGCTTGGTTGACCAGGCAAGCACCAGACGAGCCTGGCCCATGGCCGGGCTCAGAGAGTAGATACTCTCGAAACTCTTCAAAGGTATATATCAAAGGTGTTGTCTGGCTCAACCTTGATAGACCCTTCAGTAATACATTACCCAAGTGTTGCGTATGTTGTTCATCTGCTTGTTGGTATTGATTATCATTAATATAACAGTATGGTATTAATGACAGTTGTAACCAGCATTACATAGAACCTGTAAGATTCGTCAAGAAACAGGACAAGTGTTTCTTGACGCGCCACTGCAGCTTTTGATCATCTGATAGTCCTTCCACTGACATACCCCTCCACCCCTTCAAAAATTAAGGATATAATTATAACCATAATATTCTTGCAGATAGTACCGTAACTTCTATGTCAAAGTATTTTGCTGGTAAAGGTAAGCTTCTAACGCCTCTTAGAGCCTTGTTCCCAAGTCACTTGTATATCACATGATCTTGTACTGCCGTCCACTGTATGGATACTAGTTACCTGGTGTGGTCCTCTGCCTTGTACGGAGATAGCGAGACAAAGAGCGATGCAGCGTCTCTTATCTCTCTCAAGAGGTAGGAGGGGAAAGGGACGGTGGTTATCAAAGTACCATGGGGACTCACGATATCATAACACGATTGCAAGCAAACCACGAAATAGGTGGGGTTAGAACCCATGATGAATGAATCGTAAAACTGGAATTTTACGACTCTCGCCACGAGGCCTGGTCTCAGACCGAGCCGCGGGGGCGTTGACCCCCGAAACCCTCTCCAGGTAAACTCCAGGTAATGGGTTCAAACCCCACAAGTTCTGTCTACCTGGAGGGCATTCCGGGGGATCAACGCCCCCGCGACCCGGTCTGCGACCAGGCCTCCCGGTGGATCAGGGGCCGTGACTTAAAGTAGCATGGTGTTCATAGCAAGGAGAGTACCGTCCACACGTCGTACTGTCCACACGTCGTACCGTCCACACGTCGTACCGTCCACACGTCGTACCGTCCACTCGTCGTACCGTCCACTCGTCGTACCGTCCACTCTACTCAAAAATCTTGTCGGCGCAACTTTGATTGGGACAGTTTCGCTCAACTTTGATTGGGACAGTTTCGCTCTGTTAGGTTTGATGACTGGAAAGGTTCTACACAAGGCGAAACGTTACCCCCAATAAAAGCTTTTTTTGCAACGTTTTCTTCAGAGGTTGAGGGTACCAATACCAGCAGGTCAGTGCGCTAACCACAAAGGTCCAGCAGAGGAAGAGGGTACTGGGTATGATAGTACCACAAGGTACAGGAGAGAGGGTACTGGGTATGATAGTACCACAAGGTACAGGAGAGAGGGTACTGGGTATGATAGTACCACAAGGTACAGGAGAGAGGGTACTGGGTATGATAGTACCACAAGGTACAGGAGAGAGGGTACTGGGTATGATAGTACCACAAGGTACAGGAGAGAGGGTACTGGGTATGATAGTACCACAAGGTACAGGAGAGAGGGTACTGCGTGTGATAGTACCACAAGGTACAGGAGAAGAGGGTACTGGGTATGATAGTACCACAAGATACAGGAGAGAGGGTACTGGGTATGATAGTACCACAAGGTACAAGAGAGAGGGTACTGGGTATGATAGTACCACAAGGTACAAGAGAGAGGGTACTGGGTATGATAGTACCACAAGGTACAAGAGAGAGGGTACTGGGTATGATAGTACCACAAGATACAGGAGAGAGGGTACTGCGTATGATAGTACCACAAGATACAGGAGAGAGGGTACTGCGTATGATAGTACCACAAGGTACAGGAGAGAGGGTACTGCGTATGATAGTACTACAAGGTACATGAGAGAGGGTACTGCGTATGATAGTACTACAAGGTACATGAGAGAGGGTACTGGGTATGATAGTACCACAAGATACAGGAGAGAGGGTACTGGGTATGATAGTACCACAAGGTACAGGAGAGAGGGTACTGGGTATGATAGTACCACAAGGTACAGGAGAGAGGGTACTGGGTATGATAGTACCACAAGATACAGGAGAGAGGGTACTGGGTATGATAGTACCACAAGGTACAGGAGAGAGGGTACTGGGTATGATAATACCACAAGGTACAGGAGAGAGGGTACTGGGTATGATAATACCACAAGGTACAGGAGGGTACTGGGTATGATAGTACCACAAGGTACAGGAGAGAGGTACTGGGTATGATAGTACCACAAGGTACAGGAGAGTGCGTATGATGTACTCAAAGAGTACAGGGAGAGGTACTGGTATGATAGTACCAAAGATACAGGAGAGACGACGGTATATAGTACACAATCAGAGAGGGTACTGGTATGAAGTACCACAAGTACAGAGCTTCATACTGAGTACATAGTACAAAGGTAAGGTTAGAGAGTAGGAGTTTGAGGTAATCAAGTCAGGGAGGTCATGGATGTTAGTCCATCAATCGGAAGTACAAGATTGATGGACCTACAAGTACCAGGAGAGGGACTGTATAAATACCCGTACAGAAGTACTGTGTATGATAATACCACAGGTCGGAGAAGTACTGCTATGATAGTACCAAGTACAGTGAGGTACTGGTATGATAGTACCTCAAGGTACAGGAGAAAGGGTACTGGGTATGATAGTACCACAATATACAGGAGAGAGGGTACTGGGTATAATGGTACAACAAGGGTACAGAAGAGGGTACTGGGTATAATGGTACAACAAGAGTACAGGAGAGGGTACTGGGTATAATGGTGCCACAAGAGTACAGGAGAGGGTACTTCTTGAAGACAGTCCCTTATGTATGAAGAGTGGACGTTGAAAAGTCTTGGTCACTTTACACTTATCGAGGTTTCCCTTAGTCTATTCATTGTACCCCTGTTTTTCATTGGTGGTATTTTGCACCGTCTTCCGAGCCTCTACCTTTCAACCTGGTTGACCAGGCAAGCACCAAACAAGCCTGGTTCAAAGCCGGTCTCTAAAAGTATAAAAACTCTCGGAACTCATCGAAGGTATATCAAAATAAAGGTCGAGGGACTTCAAGCATTCCCAGTAATTTAGGTGTTTCATTGAATCAGTGTGAGCAGTGAAGGTTCACTACACATTCTCCTGGTCTGCGATTTCGCCTTCCTTGAACTGAGCTGTTAGTGCAACACTACTCTGGCCTGGAGACAACAAGTGATTTGAAGAGTATCATTATTGGCTTGGCATCTCTTGTTTGAAAGGTTCTAGTTATCCAGCCTGTCACTTTACTTGAGGGCCTGGACACTGCAATAATATACTGGAGCGAGAGATCTAGGAGAAAGTGCAAAATAAACCCAGTGAAAGGCGGGGGTGTAGTGGGCACAATAAAGGATATTTTAACACTGTCTTCTTTATTCCTTACATTTGTACACTTCAGTCTCCCTCTTTCCCCCGAGTCTACGTCTTGCCGGAGAGTGCAGAGTCAACACACCTGTTGGTGTGCTGGGATTTGGGTTCGGTAACGTGTGTAGCGAATCGTGAATTTGTTTTCGTTCCAGAATGTTATTTCCTAATTTGGCAATAATTTCTAGGTGAATTTTTGTATTAATGTCGGTAAAAGGACACAAGTGCAACTAATGTGAAATTTTATTGCAGCAACGTTTCGCTTTCCGGGAGCTTTATCAAGCCTTGATAAAGCTCCTGGAGAGCGAAACGTTGCCACAATAAAATGTCACATTAGTTGACCTTGTCCTTTTACCTAACAGGTAAATTTTTGGTCTAAGGCAATGCCATTTAGGGCACTATTTAAGTCATTGTACTAAGAGCTCCATTTAAGGCAGGAGAAGTTGCAGATCTGGAGAATATACTGATGTTCACAGCTAGTAGCAGTTGAAATAACTAGGTTATATTAAATGACTCAAGTCCCTCAAATTTTGCTCCTGGAAGTGCATGAAAGAAAGATGTACATTTATTTATGATTGACAAATGCTGGAGACTGTTTAAGTGTGTATGCTGAAATAACACTTAAGAGCAGTACAGTAAAGAACATGGAGGAGGGGAGAAAGGAAACAAAAATGGCTTCCAGGCAGAGCCTCTCTTCAAATATATATAAATAATGAATTACCAGTAGACTTTCATCTTCACGAGGGAGCTTGATGAGATTCTCCAGGCATTTTGTGATCAGCTACTCTCTAGTTCCCAGGTTGAACTGCTTTCAACAAGCACTAATAGTCGGATTGACCAAGCTGTCTGGTCTGACACCGGATTGCAGGGACAATGATCTGGGGAATCTTCAACATAGTTTTGATAAGGATCTGTCAGGTCTGGGCCGGTAGGCCTGCTGCAGTGCTACTCCTTTCTTATGGTCTGTGGCCGAATGCAGGCGTAACCTCTTATAGTATTTAGTTTTAGTAACGCAAGATTTTTAAGTTATTCATTATTTCGTAGGAAGAACTTTTGAATTTTGTATAAATTTTACAATTTACATTTAACTAGGAGTACGGACGCGTGTTTTGCAACACGGGTAGTAAACAGTCCAGATAGATATGTTGGAGTACGGACGCGTGTTTTGCAACACGGTAGTAAACAGTCCAGATAGATATGTTGGAGTACGGTCGCGTGTTTTGCAACACGGGTAGTAAACAGTCCAGATAGATATGTTGGAGTACGGACGCGTGTTTTGCAACACGGGTAGTAAACAGTCCAGATAGATATGTTGGAGTACGGTCGCGTGTTTTGCAACACGGGTAGTAAACAGTCCAGATAGATATGTTGGAGTACGGCGCGTGTTTTGCAACACGGGTAGTAAACAGTCCAGATAGATATGTTGGAGTACGGACGCGTGTTTTGCAACACGGGTAGTAAACAGTCCAGATAGATATGTTGGAGTACGGACGCGTGTTTTGCAACACGGGTAGTAAACAGTCCAGATAGATATGTTGGAGTACGGACGCGTGTTTTGCAACACGGGTAGTAAACAGTCCAGATAGATATGTTGGAGTACGGACGCGTGTTTTGCAACACGGGTAGTAAACAGTCCAGATAGATATGTTGGAGTACGGTCGCGTGTTTTGCAACACGGATAGTAAACAGTCCAGATAGATATGTTGGAGTACGGTCGCGTGTTTTGCAACACGGGTAGTAAACAGTCCAGATAGATATGTTGGAGTACGGACGCGTGTTTTGCAACACGGGTAGTAAACAGTCCAGATAGATATGTTGGAGTACGGTCGCGTGTTTTGCAACACGGGTAGTAAACAGTCCAGATAGATATGTTGGAGTACGGTCGCGTGTTTTGCAACACGGGTAGTAAACAGTCCAGATAGATATGTTGGAGTACGGACGCGTGTTTTGCAACACGGGTAGTAAACAGTCCAGATAGATATGTTGGAGTACGGACGCGTGTTTTGCAACACGGGTAGTAAACAGTCCAGATAGATATGTTGGAGTACGGACGCGTGTTTTGCAACACGGGTAGTAAACAGTCCAGATAGATATGTTGGAGTACGGACGCGTGTTTTGCAACACGGGTAGTAAACAGTCCAGATAGATATGTTGGAGTACGGTCGCGTGTTTTGCAACACGGGTAGTAAACAGTCCAGATAGATATGTTGGAGTACGGACGCGTGTTTTGCAACACGGGTAGTAAACAGTCCAGATAGATATGTTGGAGTACGGTCGCGTGTTTTGCAACACGGGTAGTAAACAGTCCAGATAGATATGTTGGAGTACGGTCGCGTGTTTTGCAACACGGGTAGTAAACAGTCCAGATAGATATGTTGGAGTACGGTCGCGTGTTTTGCAACACGGGTAGTAAACAGTCCAGATAGATATGTTGGAGTACGGTCGCGTGTTTTGCAACACGGTAGTAAACAGTCCAGATAGATATGTTGGAGTACGGACGCGTGTTTTGCAACACGGGTAGTAAACAGTCCAGATAGATATGTTGGAGTACGGTCGCGTGTTTTGCAACACGGGTAGTAAACAGTCAGATAGATATGTTGGAGTACGGACGCGTGTTTTGCAACACGGGTAGTAAACAGTCCAGATAGATATGTTGGAGTACGGACGCGTGTTTTGCAACACGGGTAGTAAACAGTCCAGATAGATATGTTGGAGTACGGTCGCGTGTTTTGCAACACGGATAGTAAACAGTCCAGATAGATATGTTGGAGTACGGACGCGTGTTTTGCAACACGGGTAGTAAACAGTCCAGATAGATATGTTGGAGTACGGACGCGTGTTTTGCAACACGGGTAGTAAACAGTCAGATAGATATGTTGAGTACGGCGCGGTTTAACGGGTATAAACAGTCCAGATAGATATGTTGGAGTACGGTCGCGTGTTTTGCAACACGGGTAGTAAACAGTCCAGATAGATATGTTGGAGTACGGTCGCGTGTTTTGCAACACGGATAGTAAACAGTCCAGATAGATATGTTGGAGTACGGACGCGTGTTTTGCAACACGGGTAGTAAACAGTCCAGATAGATATGTTGGAGTACGGTCGCGTGTTTTGCAACACGGGTAGTAAACAGTCCAGATAGATATGTTGGAGTACGGTCGCGTGTTTTGCAACACGGATAGTAAACAGTCCAGATAGATATGTTGGAGTACGGACGCGTGTTTTGCAACACGGGTAGTAAACAGTCCAGATAGATATGTTGGAGTACGGTCGCGTGTTTTGCAACACGGGTAGTAAACAGTCCAGATAGATATGTTGGAGTACGGACGCGTGTTTTGCAACACGGGTAGTAAACAGTCCAGATAGATATGTTGAGCTTGTGAGGATTGAATCGTGGATGGTGACCCAGCTGCTTGGAAGGCATTATTACTCAGTGTGGTGGGCAAGCAAGTTTCTCCTGGAAAGATTTTATCTTGTTCCAAGATTATATTGTTTGTTTGTGAGAGGGAAGTGTAGGCAGTAGAAGTGATCGTAGTAGACATGGGTAACTTGACCTTAGTCTATCAGATGTGACACTGGTAGGTGAATGACCTTAGTCTCACTGTCTTAATCGCGTCACCTAGATTGTGATTACTTGGTCTTACAGCGGTGGAAGGTGAGGCCATTGTGTGTGTAATGTTTATGTACAGTTCAGGATATTAAAGGTAATGTCTCACCACGAGTGGCTTATTCAGTTCAGTGACGCCTACCTAGTGATCAAAGAAGCAAACTTCCGCGGGTATCGATGACTTGAGTCATCTTTAATCGCTATTTCAGACACCAATAAACGGAGTAAAGGTAGTTAAGTCATTTTCAGAGGTTTTAGCCAGATTTTTACTCAAAACAATAAACCCTGCCATCACATAGCAACCTAGAGTTACCTCCACTCATCTGTCGTCGCTGCTGCTGCTGCTACTGTTGCTACTGTTGCTGTTGTTTTTGTTGTTGGATATCTATCTCGCCTCACGTATCCTTGTAATGTTTGTAAGGGCTTGACAAAGCTCCTGGAAAGTGAAACGTTGCCACAATAAAATGTCACATTAGTTGCATCTGCGCCCATTTACCTAACATTTAATCACTTCTAATGATAAAGACGCTCATGGCTAAACGCTTCCCTTAATAAATGTCCTGAACTACCCAAGTGTCTTATTCACATGTTGTCGGTATCGCCATACCATTGACACCCGAGTGCAGTGTCTGGAGGTAGGAGGTAAATAAACAAGTTTCTTAAAGGCACACCTGAGTTAGTATAGGATATCCAGACTCGCGGTGACACCAGCACATTCCAGGTGATCATATTTCTCCATCATGGCCAGTATTACCCACAAGTCTGAAGACCAGGGCCGGCGTCCGCCAGCACGAAAACTCTCGAAACTCGTAAAAGGTACGGGATTCAGACTTGATCCCAGTAGTAAGGGTAGATGTATATTGTCCAGACAGATAATATATGCACAGGGAGTAGGTCTTCAGTCGCCCAAAATATCCAGAACTCTCCACGTGGAGGTGGCTGCTTGTTAAGTGTTTGTCGCTCGCTGTGTAGAGCTCAGAAAATCATGTGCAAAAATGGCATTACATAATCCCGACAAGATGAATTAGACGTATGTGCAATATTTGGGTATATTTGTAGACGTTTCGCCACCCAGTGAATTTATCAATACAAGGACATAATGTGAGGGACTGATTACCTCATCTCTTGTATATAGGTCTACATTCTTCACATTGTCCTTGTATTGATAAAGTCACTGGCAGGCGAAACGTCTGCAAATAAAGATACCCAGATGTTGCACATGTCTAATTCTTCACAATCATGTTACTGCTACCAGCAAACATCATCCCCAGAACTGGAGTTCTGGAACAACGGTGAGGTAGATTTCAGTGTATATACTTGCATGATGAAAATAAGACATGTACAACATCTGGGTATCTTTATTGTAGACGTTTTCCCACTTCTCACATCATAAAAATCTTTGAAAGAGTGATGAGACGGCAGATTACAAAGTTCATGGACCAGCACAACCAACATAACCCGAACCAGCATGGCTTTAGAGCGGGTCGATCATGCCTGTCACAGCTGCTGAACCATTATGACAGAATTACGGAGGCATTGGAGGACGACCAAAACGCAGATGTGATTTACACAGATTTTGCAAAGGCGTTTGACAAATGCGATCATGGAGTGATAGCGCACAAAATGAGGGCCATAGGCATTACGGGAAGGTAGGCAGATGGATTTTGAGTTCCTAACACAAAGAACACAAAAAGTAGTAGTGAACAGGGCAAGATCCAGCATCAGCGAGGTCAAAAGCTCAGTGCCCCAAGGCACTGTCCTGGCACCTCTGCTGTTTCTCATCCTCATAGCAGACATAGATAAAAACACCCAGCACACTTTTGTATCATCATTTGCAGATGACACTAAAATAAGCATGAAAGTCACTACGGTAGAGGACACTGAAAAATTACAGGAGGACATAAGCAGGGTCTTCCAATGGGCAGTGGAGAACAACATGACGTTCAATGGTGATAAGTTTCAGCTGCTTAGGTATGGAAAAATGAAGAACTCAAAAGGAACACTATATACAAAACGCAAGAGGGTCACCACATAGAACGAAAGGAACACGTAAAGGACTTGGGAATAATTATGTCTGCTGATCTGTCGTTTAAAGACCATAACAAGACAAAGATCACAACAGCCAGGAAGATGACGGGGTGGGTATTGAGAACTTTCAAAACAAGGGAAATAATGCCGATTGGTGACACTATTCAAATCACTAGTGCTCCCTCACTTAGAATACTGCTCAGTGCTGACGGCCCCGTTCAGGGCAGGAGAAATAGCAGAGCTGGAACAAATCCAGAGATCGTTTACGGACCTGACTTAACTCAGTGAAGACGTGTCTTGTGTGCTCTCTGTGAATCTGAACAAGATGTCCTCTCTTGAGCTACTCTACCAGCAGCTGAAGGAAGAACTGAGGGTAGCTAAGCTTGAGATACAGCGACTGACTGAGGAAAACAAGAGGATTCGTAGTAATCCTCCTGTTGAGAATCCTCAAGCCAAGAAAGGAACCTGGACAGTGGCCGGAATGCATGGGACAAAGTTAAAGATCAAGAGGATGGATGGAGAGGTAGAATTAACGAAGAACCAGAAACCTGTTGTGGAAACATCGAACCGATTCTCCGTGTTACCCGATGAATGTGAGTCGACTACAGGGAACATCACGAACGACACCAAGGAAGGTAAGAACATTGTTTTTGTTGGGGATAGTCAAATTAGGTATATGGATAGGGCCTTCTGCTTGAAAGAGAGAAGTAGGAGACAGAGGGTTTGCTTTCCTGGGGCTGGGATGGAGGATATTGTTAGCCGTCTGGACGACATCATGAGAGGTAATGGGAGCAATCCTATTATCTGTCTCAGTGCTGGAGGCAACGATGTTGGCAGACGTAGGAGTGAGGACCTGACTAGCAGGTATAGGTCAGCAATAGACATAATTAGGAAGAAGGGTGGGAACCCTGTCATATGTGGTATTTTGCCAAGGAGAGGAGTTGGAGATGAATGGCTGTCCAGGGCAATTGGTGTCAATTGCTGGCTGGACAAACACTGTAAGGATAATGCAGTACCATTCATTTGCAACTGGGACCACTTCTATGGCCGAAATGACATGTATGCCAGGGATGGGGTTCACTTATCCAGGGCAGGTGTGGATTTTCTTGCTAGTTCAGTTGAGGGTGTTGTTAGGACTTTAAACTAGGATTAGTTAGAGGTATGGGTTTAGAAATGGAAAATAATGAATGTCGAAATATAGATCTAGGCTTTGATATAAAAATCTTAACAATAACAAGGACAGAAATAGGTATAGTGGTAAAACAGAATGGAGCAGGAAGGGTAAAGAGAAAGGAGGGTCTTTAAAAGTGTATTATACAAATAGTCGTAGTGCTAGGAATAAGATGGACGATTTGAGATTATTTGCAAGTGCAGGTAACATTGATGTATTTGCCATAACTGAGACGTGGTTCAATACGAAAATAGGGACATGCCTGCTGAATGTCATATACAGGGTTTTAAATTGTTCCAAGTAGACAGAAGTTTCGGGAAGGGGGGTGGAGTGGCACTGTATGTCCGAGATCGCTTGAACTGTTGCATAAAAAAGGGGATAAAGTCTGAAATAACACATACAGAGTCTGTCTGGATAGAATTTTCAGAGGGCATGAAAAATTGATTTTAGGTGTGATATACCGTCCCCAAACTTAGATAGGGACCAAGGGAGACTACTATGGGAGGAAATTGTTAAGGCACAATGCACGATAACGTAGTTATTCTGGGTGACTTCAACTTTAGTCAAATTGATTGGAATTTTTGACTGGGAATTTAGAATCTAACGACTTCTTAGATGTAGTTCAAGATTGTTTTTGAAGCAGTTTGTGACAGAGCCTACAAGGGAAATAACCTGCTTGACTTAGTTCTGGCAAACAAGGAAACCCTTGTTAAAATTTAGAAATTACAGAGGAACTCGCGCAAGCGACCACAAATCAATTACCTTTGGCATTGAATGGAAGTTTCATAGTACGAATAACTCAGTAACGGTCCCAAGGGCCCAGATTTTCGCTAGCAGATTACAATGGACTTAGAGAACACTTATCATCTGTGGACTGGGGTAATGAAGATAGCTATCAATATGACAGTTTCTGAACACTATACATGCTGCCCAAATAACATTTATCCCATATAAAGAAATTAGATCGAATAGAAATGACCCAAAATGGATGAATAATAGGCTCAAATATCTTTTAGGGCAGAAGAAAGGAGTTTATAGGCGTATCAAAAGAGGTGAGGGTCATCTTATGAGTCAGTATATTGACATTAAGAGGGACGTTAAAAGGGGATAAGAAAAGCTAAACGGGACTACGAAATTAAAGTTGCTAGGATTGAAAACTAACCCAAAAGTTTTTTCAGGTGTATAGAACAAAAGTTAGAGATAAGATAGGTCCCCTTAAAAATAATTATGGGTATCTTACTGACAAAGAGAATGAAATGTGCTCTATTTTTAATAATTATTTTCTCGGTTTTCACTCAGGAAGACATTAATAATATCCCAAGAATTAGGTATTTTAGTGGGCCTGAAGAAGATAAATTATGTAGTATCACAGTCACTAGCGAAAGGTTATCAAACAGATAGACCAGTTTGAAGCAAAATAAATCGCCAGGCCCTGATGAGCTTTTTCAAGGGTTCTTAAGGAATGCAAAATAGAACTCTGTGAACCCTTAACTAACATTTTAACCTATCTCTTCAAACAGGTGTAGTGCCGGATACGTGGAAGATGGCTAATGTAATTCTATTTTTAAAGCAGGGGACAAGTCGTTACCATCAAATTACCGCCCAATAAGTCTAACATCAATTGTAGGCAAATTACTAGAGTCGATTATAGCTGATAACATAAGCCATCTCGATAGGCATAATTTGATTAATGATACTAGCATGGATTACCAGGGGCGTTCCTGCCTAACTAATTTGTTAACTTTTTCAGTGGGGCTTTTGAGGCAGTTGATAATGATAAAGATTCGATATCGTTTATTTGATTTTAGTAAGGCTTTTGATAGAGTACCACATCAGAGACTGTTAAAGAAAGTGGCTGCTCATGGCATTGGGGAAAAGTGTTGTCATGGATCGAGTCATGGCTCACCAATAGGAAGCAGAGGGTGTGCATAAATGGGGTTAAATCGGAGTGGGGATCTGTAACAAGTGGCGTTCCTCAGGGATCGGTTTTGGGCCCGTTGTTGTTTATAATATATATAAATGACCTTGCGAGGGAATTTCTAGTGATATGAGCAAATTCGCTGATGACACGAAGATAGGTAGGATAATCGATTCAGACGTAGATGTCAGTGAACTACAGGAGGATTTAGACAAACTCAATTCCTGGTCAGAAAATGGCAGATGCAGTTCAATGTAGATAAATGCAAAGTTCTAAAGCTCGAGTGTCCATAACCCAAGCACTTATAAGTTAAATAACGTAGAACTTAGCCATACAGATTCGAGAAGGACTTGGGGTGATGGTAGCAGCAACCTTAAACCAAGACAGCAATGCTAGCGTACGTAATAAGGCAAATAGATTACTGGATTTATATCAAGAAGTGTTAGCAACAGAAGTCCAGACGTTATATTACAGCTTTATACATCATTAGTAAGGCCTCACCTAGATTACGCAGCTCAGTTCTGGTCTCCATATTACAGAATGGACATAAATTCGTTAGAAAACATTCAGCGTAGAATGACTAAATTAATACATAGCATTAGAAATCTTCCTTACGAAGAAAGATTGAAGACCCTTAAATACATTCACTTGTAAGACGTAGAATGAGGGAGACATGATCGAGGTATACAAGTGGAAAATGGGTATTAACAAAGGGATATAAATAAGGTCTTGAGGGTATCCTCCAAGAGAACCTAATAATGGATTCAAGTTAGATAAGTTTAGATTTAGAAGGGATATAGGAAAGTATTGGTTTGGAAATAGGGTAGTTGATGAATGGAACAGTCTGCCTAGTAGGGTTATTGAAGCAAGGACCTTGGGTAGTTTTAAATTTAGGTTGATAAATTCATGAGTGAAAGGGTTGGATTTGAGTGGAATTGCACATGAGTAAATAAAATTATCAAAGCTTATTTTGGTAGCATTGAAAATTAGGTTGAACAAATATTCTGTTGGTGGGATGGAATGTGAAGGACCTGCCTAGAATGGGCCAACAGGCCTGCTGCAGTGTTCCTCCTTTCTTATGTTCTTATGTTCTTATGTTGAAACATCTAAATTATTGGGAACGCCTTCAAGTCTTGAACATGTACTTATTGGAGCGGAGGAGAGAGAGATACATGATAATATATACATGGAAAGTACTTGAGGGCCTGGTCCCAAATCTGCACACTGCCATAACATACTGGAGTGAGAGATATGGGAGAAAGTGTAAAATAAACCCAGTGAGGAGCAGGGGTGCGGTGGGGACAATACGGGAGCACTGTATTAACATCCGGGGTCCCAGACTATTCAACATCTTACCAGAAGATATCCGAAACACGGCTGGAACCAGTGTAGAAGCCTTCAAGAGGAAACTGGACAAATATCTTCACCAGGTGCCAGATCAACCAGGCTGTGATGGATATGTGGGGCAGCGGGCCTCCAGCAGCAACAGCCTGGTTGACCAGGCAAGCACCAGACGAGCCTGGCCCATGGCCGGGCTCAGAGAGTAGATACTCTCGAAACTCTTCAAAGGTATATACTCTCGAAACTCTTCAAAGGTATATCCAATGGCTTTATCAATACAAATTCTAGGAAATAATTGGAAGACAGAGGAACTATATACTTGCATGTTGGCTTTACTCTCCTAGCCTATCTTTATTTTACTCCATTATTTCTCTAAGTACCCAACGTTAAGTTTCTTCGAGCCTCCACAAAAATTGCCTGTTATTTTCTCTGTTTTGTTAGTTTGTCTTAGGTTAAATGCACTCCTCCATAAGAGCGCATGTTTAACCAAAAATAAGCAAATCAAAGACAGGGTGTATATAACTGATAACGAGATGGCTGAGAATAGTCAGGAAATGTTGAAAAGAGCAAAGATTATCACTGGTGGTACCAGAGTGAACTGTAGAGACTGACTAGCAAGATTATCACTGGTGGTACCAGAGTGAACTGTAGAACATAAGAACATAAGAAAGGAGGAACACTGCAGCAGGCCTGTTGGCCCATACTAGGCAGGTCCTTCACAATCCGTCCCACTAACAGAATATTTGCTCAACCCAATTTTCAATGCTACCCAAGAACTAAGCTTTGACAATTCTACCCACTCATGCGCGAGTCCCACTCAAATCCAACCCCTCTCACTCATGAATTTATCCAACCTAAATTTGAAACTACCCAAGGTCCTAGCTTCAATAACCCTACTAGGCAGACTGTTCCACTCATCAACTACCCTATTTCCAAACCAATACTTTCCTATATCCTTTCTAAATCTAAACTTATCTAACTTGAATCCATTATTGCGGGTTCTCTCTTGGAGAGATATCCTCAAGACCTTATTTATATCCCCTTGTTAATACCATTTTCCACTTGTATACCTCGATCATGTCTCCCTCATTCTACGTCTTACAAGTGAATGTAATTTTAGGGTCTTCAATCTTTCTTCGTAAGGAAGATTTCTAATGCTATGTATTAATTTAGTCATTCTACGCTGAATGTTTTCTAACGAATTTATGTCCATTCTGTAATATGGAGACCAGAACTGAGCTGCGTAATCTAGGTGAGGCCTTACTAATGATGTATAAAGCTGTAATATAACCTCTGGACTTCTGTAGCTAACACTTCTTGATATAAATCCCAGTAATCTATTTGCCTTATTACGTACGCTTAGGCATTGCTGTCTTGGTTTAAGGTTGCTGCTTACCATCACCCCCAAGTCCTTCTCGCAATCTGTATGGCTAAGTTCTACGTTATTTAACTTATAAGTGCTTGGGTTATGGACACTCCCGAGCTTCAGAACCTTGCATTTATCTACATTGAACTGCATCTGCCACTTTTCTGACCACGAATTAAGTTTGTCTAAATCTTCCTGAAGTTCTATGACATCTATGTTTGAATCAATTATCCTACCTATCTTCGTGTCGTCGGCGAATTTGCTCATATCACTAGTAATTCCCTCATCAAGGTCATTGATATATATTATAAATAACAATGGGCCTAAGACTGATCCCTGTGGAACACCACTTGTTACAAGTCCCCATTCGGATTTAACCCCATTTATGCACACACTCTGCTTCCTATTGGTGAGCCATGACTCGATCCATGACAGCACTTTTCCCCCAATGCCATGAGCTGCCACTTTCTTTAACAGTCTCTGGTGCGGTACTCTATCAAAAGCCTTACTAAAGTCTAAATAAACAATATCGAATTCTTTATCGTGATCAACAGCCTCAAAAGCTTTACTGAAGAAGGTTAATAAATTAGATAGGCAGGAACGGCCCCTCGTGAATCCATGCTGGGTATCATTAATCAAATTATGGTTATCTAGATGGCTTCTAATAATATCAGCTATAATTGTCTCTAGTAATTTGCCTACAATTGAGGTCAGGCTTATTGGGCGGTAGTTTGACGGTAGTGACTTGTCCCCTGCTTTAAAAATAGGAATTACATTAGCCATCTTCCACATATCAGACACTACACCTGTTTGAAGAGATAAATTAAAAATGTTAGATATTGGTTCACAGAGTTCCGTTTTGCATTCCTTAAGAACCCTTGCAAAAAGCTCATCAGGACCCGGCGATTTATTTTGTTTCAGTCGGTCCAGCTGTTTCATAATCATTTCGCTAGTGACTGTGATATTACATAATTTATCTTCTTCTGGGCCTCTGTAAAAATTAATTACTGGGATATTATTAATGTCTTCCTGTGTGAAAACCGAGAGAAAATAATTATTAAAAATAGAGCACATATCATTCTCCTTGTCAGTAAGATGCCCAAAGTTATTTTTAAGGGGACCTATCTTATCCCTAACTTTTGTTCTATAAACCTGGAAAAAACTTTTGGGTTAGTTTTGAATCCCTAGCAACTTTAATTTCATAGTCCCGTTTAGCTTTTCTTATTCCCTTTTAACGTCCCTCTTAATGTCAGTATACTGATTTATAAGATGACCCTCACCTCTTTTTATGCGCCTATAAATTCTTTCTTCTGCCCTAAAAGATATTTGAGCCTATTATTCATCCATTTTGGGTCATTTCTACTTGATCTAATTTCTTTATACGGGATAAATGTTCTTTGGGCAGCCTGTATAGTGTTAAGAAAACTGTCATATTGATACCTCTCTTCTTCACCCCAGTCCACAGTTGATAAGTGTTCTCTAAGTCCATTATAATCTGCTAGCGAAAATCTGGGACCATTACTGAATTATCCCTACTATCATACATCCATTCAATGCTAAAGGTAATTGACTTGTGGTCGCTTGAGCCGAGTTCCTCTGTAATTTCTAAATTATTAACAAGGGTTTCCTTGCTTGCCAGAACCAAGTCAAGTAGGTTATTTCCCCTTGTAGGTTCTGTTACAAACTGCTACAAAAAGCAATCCTGAACTACTTCTAAAAAGTCGTTAGATTCTAAATTCCCTGTCATGAAATTCCAATCAATCTGACTAAAGTTAAAGTCCCCTAGAATTACTACGTTATCGTGTCTTGTGGCCTTAACAATTTCCTCCCAAAGTAGTCTCCCTTGTTCCCTATCTAAGTTTGGAGGACGGTAAATCACGCCTAAAATAAATTTTTCACACCCCTCTGAAAATTCTATCCAGACAGACTCTGTATGTGTTAATTCAGACTTTATACCCGTTTTTATGCAACAATTTAAATGATCACGGACATAGAGTGCCACCCCACCCCTTTCCCGATACTTCTGTCTACTTGGAACAATTTAAAACCCTGAATGTGACATTCGGCAGGCAAGTCCCGATTTTTCATATTAAACCATGTCTCAGTTATTGCAAAAACATCAATATTACCCGTACTTGCAACTAATCTCAACTCGTCCATCTTATTCCTAGCACTACGACTATTGGTGTAATATATATTTAGAGACCCTCCTTTCTCTTTACCCTTCCTGCTCATCTCTGTTTTTCCACTATACCTATTACTGTCCTTGTCATCTAGTGTCACTAGCTTTCCACTATCCACCTTATTCTGCCTATTACTAGTTCTCCTACAACTTATAATATTACTACACTGGGACTTCTCTGTTTTTCCCCAAAACCCATACCACTAACTATTTCTAGTTTAAAGCCCTAACAGCTCCCTCCACTGCAGTTGCCAGTGCCCCCACCCCAGACCTGGATAAGTGAACCCCATCCCTGGCATACATGTCATTTCTGCCATAGAAGAGGTCCCAGTTGTCAATGAATGTTACTGAATTTTCCTTACAGTATTTGTCCAGCCAGCAATTGACACCAATTGCCCTGGACAGCCATTCATTTCAACTCCTCTCCTTGGCAAAATACCACATATGACAGGGTTCCCACCCTTCTTCCTAATTATGTCTATTGCTGACCTAAACCTGCTAGTCAGGTCCTCACTCCTACGTCTGCCAACATCGTTGCCTCCAGCACTGAGACAGATAATAGGATTGCTCCCATTACCTCTCATGATGTCGTCCAGACGGCTAACAATATCCTCCATCCCAGCCCCAGGAAAGCAAACCCTCTGTCTCCTACTCCTATCAATCAAACAGAAAGCCCTATCCATGTACCTAACCTGACTGTCCCCAACAACAACAATGTTTTTACCTTCCTTTGTGTCTTTCGTCGTGACGCTCCCAGAAGTCGACTCACATTCATCGGGTAGCACGGAGAATGGGTTCGATGTTTCCACAACATTCTCCTGGGTCTTCGTTGTTTCTACCTCTCCATCCGTCCTCTTGAGCCTTAACTTTGTCCCATGCGTTTTAGCCACTGTCCAGGTTCCTTTCCTGGCTTGAGGATTCTCAACAGGAGGATTACTACGAATCCTCTTGTTTTCCTCAGTCAGTCGCTGTATCTCAAGCTTAGCTACCCTCAGTTCTTCCTTCAGCTGCTGGTAGAGTAGCTCAAGAGAGGACATCTTCTTCAGATTGACAGAGAGCACACTAGCAAGATTATCACTGGTGGTACCAGAGTGAACTGTAGACTGACTAGCAAGATTATTACTGGTGGTACCAGAGTGAACTGTAGAGACTGACTAGCAAGATTATCACTGGTGGTACCAGAGTGAACTGTAGAGACTGACTAGCAAGATTATCACTGGTGGTACCAGAGTAAACTGTAGAGACTGACTAGCAAGATTATCACTGGTGGTACCAGAGTGAACTGTAGACTGACTAGCAAGATTATCACTGGTGGTACCAGAGTGAACTGTAGAGACTGACTAGCAAGATTATCACTGGTGGTACCAGAGTAAACTGTAGAGACTGACTAGCAAGATTATCACTGGTGGTACCAGAGTGAACTGTAGAGACTGACTAGCAAGATTATCACTGGTGGTACCAGAGTGAACTGTAGAGACTGACTAGCAAGATTATCACTGGTGGTACCAGAGTGAAGTGTAGACTGATCAGCAAGATGGGACCGAAACGTCACTTTATGGTGAAGTTTCGGTCCGTATTGGACCACTGTCACAGCAGTTGTGGCTTAATAATGGTCCAGGACGGACTGCAGCGTTGTTATAAGGTTCCTCTCGTAGGTGTGTGTGTGTGTGTACTCGCATAGTTGTACTCGCCTAGTTGTGGTTGCAGGGGTCGATTCACAGCTTCTGGCCCCGCCTCTTCACTGGACGCTAGTAGGTCACATTTCTTGCTCCATGAGCTTTATCATACCTCTTCTTAAAGCTATGTATGAATCTACCTCCAATACATCACTTCCCAGACTATTCCACTTCATGACAACTCCGTGACTGAAGACATACTTCCTAACATCCCTGTGATTCATCCGAGTCTTAAACTTTCCCTTGTTGCTGTGTCCCATCTCTGGAACATTCTGTCTGTCCACCTTGTCGATTCCTCTCAGTATTTTATATGTCGTTATCATATCCCCCCTATCTCTTCTGTCCTCCAGTTTCGTCAGGTCGATTTCCCTTAACCTCTCCTCGTAGGACATACCCCTTAGCTCCGGGGTTAGTCTTGTTGCAAACCTTTGCACTTTATCTAGTTTCCTTACGTGCTTGGCTAGGTTTAGGTTCCAAACTGGTGCTGCATACTCCAATATGGTCCTAAAGTACAGTGTACAGGGTCCTGAACGATTCCTTATCGAGATGTCGGAATGCTGTTCTTAGGTTTGCTAGGCGCCCGTATGCTGCAACAGTTATTTGGTTGACGTGCGCCTCAGGAGATGTGCCTGGTGTTATACTCACTCCCAAGATCCTTTTCTTTGAGTGAGGTTTGTAGTCTCTGGCCTCCTAGACTGTACTCTGTCTGCGGTCTTATTTACCCTTCCCCAATCTTCATGACTTTGCACTTGGTGGGGTTGAACTCCAGGAGCCAGTTGCTGGACCAGGCCTGCAGCCTATCCAGATCCCTTTGTAGTTCTGCCTGGTCCTCATCGGAATGGATGAGTCTATTTTGTTCCGTGATGTTCACAAATACCAGAAACAGCACTGGTCCCAGGACTGTCCCCTGTGGAACCCCGCTCGTCACTCTGATACCTCGCCACGTTCCATGACTCGCTGTTGTCTTCCTGACAGGTATTTCCTGATCCATTGGGGGGCCTTCCCTGTTATCCCTGCCTGATCCTCCAGCTTTTGCACTCATCTCTTGTGTGGAACTGTGTCAAACGCCTTCTAATTCCAAGAAAATGCAATCTACCCACCCTCCTCTCCCTCTTGTCTTACTGCTGTCACCCTGTCATAGAACTCCAGTATATTATCCTAACACCACAAGACTTTGAAAAGGCAATAAATGACATGCGCATGCACTCTGCCCCAGGCCCAGACTCAGGAAACTCCGTGTTCATCAAGAACTGCAAGAAGCTCCTGTCGCGTGCCTTCAGCATTCTATGGAGAGGGAGCATGGACACAAGGGGTCATCCCACACCCACTAAAAACAACAGACATAGCCCCACTCTACAAAGGTTTCAGTAAAGCAATTGCAAAGAACTACAGACCGATTGCACTAACATCCCATATCATTAAAACGTTTGAAAGGGTTCTAAGAAGCAAGATCGCTAACCACCTAGATACCCATCAGTTACACAACCCAGGGCAACACGGGTTTAGAGCAGGTTGCTCCTGCTTGTCCCAGCTACTGGATCACTATGACAAGGTCCAGGATCCTATAGAGGATAAACAAAATAGATGTAGTATACACAGACTTTGCAAAAGTTTTCGACAAGTGTGACCATGGTGTAATAGCGCACAAAATGTGTGATAAAGGAATAACAGGAAGAGTTGGTAGATGGCTCTATAACTTCCTGGCAAATAGAACACAGAGTAATAGTAAACAGAGTAAAGTCTGAGGCAAAGCGGACATAAACCAAATCTTCAAATGGGCCACTCAAAACAATAGTTCAATGAAGAGAAATTTCAACTACTCAGATATGGAAAACTTGAGGAATTTAAAACTGTATCAAGGTATACGACAAATTCTAACCATACAATAGAGCGAAAAAGTAATGTGAAGGACTTGGGAGTGATAATGTCAGAGGATCTCGCCTTCAAAGACCACAACAGTGTATCTACCGCATCTTCTAGGAAAATAATAGGATGGATAATGAGAACCTTCAAAACTAGGGATACCAAGCCCATGATGATTCTCTTCAAATCGCTTGTTCTCTCTAAGGCTGGAAAACTGCTGTACACTAACTGCCCCCTTCAAAGCAGGCGAAATTGCTGACCTGGAGAGTGTTGAAAGAACTTTCACGGCACACATAAGTACGAAAAGGCACCTAAATTACTGGGAATGGTTGAAGGCCCTTGAGCTGTATTTCCCTGGAGCGTAGGCGAGAGCATGATAATATACACTTGGAAAATCCTAGAGGGATTAGTACCAAACTTGCAGACGAAAATCACTCCCTATGAAAGCAAAAGACTCGGCAGGAGATGCAACATTTCCACAGTGAAAAGCAGGGGTGCCACGAGTACACTGAAACAACACAATAAGTGTCCGGGGCCAAAGACTGTTCAGCCGCCTCCCAGCATACATAAGGGGATTACCAATAGATCCCTGGCTGTCTTCAAGAAGCCACTAGACAGGCACTTTAAGTCAGTACCTGACCGGCTGGGTTGTGGTTCTACGTCAGTTTGCGTGCGGCCAGCAGTAACAGTCTGGTTGATCAGACCCTGATCCACCACGAGGCCTGGTTTCAGATCGAGCCGCGGGGCGTTGATCCGAAACCCTCTCCAGGTAAATTCCAGGTAGGTTTGTGACACAGGATTTCCCGTCCGTGAAACCCTGCTGGCTGTTGTTGATAAGCTCATTCCTTTCTAGGTGCTCCACCACTCTTCTGATAATATTTTCTATGACTTTGCATACTATACATGTCAGTGACATTGGTCTGTAGTTTAATGCTTCATGTCTGTCTCCTTGTTTAAAAATTGGGACTATTTGCTGTCTTCCATACCTCTGGTAGTCGCCCTGTTTCGATACATGTGTTGAAGATTGTTGTTAGTGGTACACACAGCACCTCTGCTCCCTCTCTCAGGACCCATGGAGAGATGTTATCCCGCCCCATCGCCTTTGAGGTATCTAGCTCCCTTAGCAGCCTCTTCACTTCTTCCTCGGTTGTATGTTAGGTGTCTAACACTTGGTGTACTCCACCTCTCCATCTTTCTGGAATCCCTTCTGTTTCCTCTCTGAACACTTCTTTGACTCTCGTGTTGAGCTCCTCACATACTTTGCGGTCGTTTCTTGTGAGCTCTCCTCTGCTTCCTTGACTGTTGTTTCCTCCTGATGTGGCTGTACAACAGCTTTGGGTCAGATTTGGTTTTCGCTGCTATGTCGTTTTCATGTTGTCTTTATGCCTCCCTTCTTACCTGTGCATATTCATTTCTGGCTCTACAACTTCTCTCCTTATTCTCCTGGGTCCTTTGCCTTATACTTCTTCCATTCTCTAGCACACTTAGTTTTGAGGTCTCTACACCTTTGGGTGAACCAAAGGATCATTCTGGCTTTCTCACTATTTCTGTTACCCTTGGGTACAAACCTCTCCTCAGATTCCTTGCAGATTGTTGTCCATATTCCATCATCTCATTTACTGACTTCCCTGCCAGTGCTCTGTCCCACTGAACCTCGTGCAGGAAATTCTACATGCCTCTATAGTCCCCTTCTTGTAGTTTGGCTTCGTCTGCCCTGCCCTTCCTGCTTCCCTCTCCACTTGTAACTCTGTATTCGAAGCTCAGAACCACGTCGTCACTGGCCCCGAGGGGTCTTTCGTATGTGAAGTCCTCAATATCTGCACTATTCAAGGTGAATACTAGGTCCAATCTTGCTGGTTCATCCTCTCTTTCTCTCTCTCTCTCTCTCTCTCTCTCTCTCTCTTCTCTCTCTCTTTCTTTTTCTCTCTTTTTTTCTTCTTT
>WNWK01026144.1:0-27734 GCA_009830355.1 Cherax destructor
TTGTAACTTTCTCAGCTATCAAACTTTGAGGTCCAGTCCCTGGACCCATTATGTACCTCTGTAATCTTTTGACTACCGCCCACAGGATGGGTATAGGGTGCATAATAAAGATATCAAACTAAAACTAACCAATGTGGCATTCTTCAGGTCACCATGTTTCTCTCTCGCCCTCTCTCTCCCATATATATGGTTTAGCGCTTCTATTTGATAATAATAATATAATAAATCCCCTATATATATATATATATATATATATATATATATGTATATATTACTAAAGGTAAAAGAGAAACTTTTAATTTTTCTTTGGCCACTCACTTGGTGGAAACGGCCGACGTGTTGAAAGATATATATATATATATATATATATATATATATATATATATATATATATATATATATATCTATCTATCAACAAGTCAGCCGTCTCCCACCGAGGCAGGGTGACCCAAAAAGAAAGAAAATCCCAAAAAAGAAAATACTTTCATCATCATTCAACACTTTCACCTCACTCATACATAATAACTGTCTTTGCAGAGGCGCTCAGATACGATAGCTGAGAATAAGTCCCTCCCAGCTGTCACTATCCCAGACCCCGGCTTTAAAGTGCATGCATTGTACTTCCCATTTCCAGGACTCAAATCCAACTAAATCAATTAACTGGTTTCCCTGAATCCCTTCACAAAATGTTACCCTGCTCACACTCCAACAGCTCGTCAGGTCCCAAAAACCATTTGTCTCCATTCACTCCTGTCTAACACGCTCACACATGCTTCCTGGAAGTCCAAGCCCCTCGCCCACAAAACCTCCTTTACCCCCTCCCTCCAACCTTTTTGAGGACGCCCCCTACCCTGCCTTCCTTTCCCTACAGATTTATACGCTCTCCAAGTCATTCTACTTTGATCCATTCTCTCTAAATGACCAAACCACCTCAACAACCCCTCTTCAGCCCTGTTTACCTGGAGAGAATTCCAGGGGTCAACGCCCCTGCAGCCCGGTCTGTGACCAGGCCTCATGTTAGACGAGAGCCTGATCAACCAGGCTGTTACTGCTGGCCGCATGCAGTCCAACGTACGAACCACAGCTGGTCAGGTACCGACTTTAGGTGCCTGTCCAGTGCCTACTTGAAGACAGCCAGGGGTTTGTTGGTAATCCCCCTTGTGTTGTGAGAAATACTTTTAGTAACTCCACACCTCCTAATTTCCACACTCCGAATTTTCTGCATAATATTTACACCACACATTGCTCTCAGACAGGACATCTCCACTGCCTCCAGCCGCCTCCTCGCTGCAGCATTTGCAACCCATGCTTCACACCCATATAAGAGTGTTGGTACCACTATACTTTCGTACATTCCCTTCTTTGCCTCCATGGATAACGTTTTTTATCCACAGATACCTCAACGCAACACTCACCTTTTTTCCTTCATCAATTCTATGGTTAACCTCATCCTTCATAAACCCATCCGCTGACACATCAACTCCCAAATATCTGAAAACATTTACTTCTTCCATAATCCCTCTCTCCAATGTGATATCCAATTTTTCTTTATTTAAATCGTTTGATACCTTCATCACCTTACTCTTATCTATGTTCACTTTCAACTTTCTACCTTTACACACTCTCCCAAACTCGTCCACTAACTTTTGCAACTTTTCTTTAGAATCTCCCATAAGCACAGTATCATCAGCAAAAAGTAACTGTGTCAACTCCCATTTTACATTTAATTCCCCATAATTTAATCCCACCCCTCTCCCCAACACCCTAGCATTTACTTCTTTTACAACCCCATCTATAAATATATTAAACAACCATGGTGACATCACACATCCCTGTCTAAGACCTACTTTTACCGGGAAGTAATCTCCCTCTCTCCAACACACCCTAACCTGAGCCTCGCTATCCTCATAAAAACTCTTTACAGCCTTCAATAACTACCTATTCCATACACTTGCAACATTTGCCACATTGCTCCCCTATCCACTCTATCATATGCCTTTTCCAAATCCATAAATGCAATGAAAACTTCCCTACCTTTATCTAAATACTGTTCACATATATGCTTCACTGTAAACACTTGATCTACACATCCCCTACCCACTCTAAAGCCTCCTTGCTCATCTGCAATCCTACTCTCTGTCTTACTTCTAATTCTTTCAATAATAACCCTGCCATACACTTTACCTGGTATAACCAGTAAACTTATTCCCCTATAATTCTTACAATCTCTTTTATCCCCTTTCCCTTTATATAAAGGAACTATACATGCTCTCTGCCAATTCCTAGGTACCTTCCCCTCTTTCATACATTTATTAAACAAAAATACCAACCACTCCAACATTATATCCCCCCCTGCTTTTAACATTTCTGTCATAATCCCGTCAGTTCCAGCTGCTTTACCCCCTTTCATTATACATAATGCCTCACGCACCTCCCCCACACTCACATCCTGCTCTTCCTCACTCCTAAACGATGTTGTACCTCCCTGGCCAGTGCATGAAATTACCGCCTCCCTTTTTTCATCGACATTTAAAAGTTCCTCAAACTATTCCCGCCATCTAACTAATACCTCCAGCTCCCCATCTACTAACTCCTCTACTTTGTTTTTAAGTGACAAATCCATTCGTTCCCTAGGCTTTCTTACCTTGTTTATCTCACTCCAACAATTTTTCTTGTTTTCAGCAAAATTTCTTGACAGAGCCTCTCCCACTCTTTCATCTGCTCTCCCTCACAACTCTCTTCACCTTTATTTTACTCTCCATATACTCTGCTCTTCTATTAACACTTCTGTTTTGTAAAAACCTCTCATAAGCTACCTTTTTCTCTTTTATCATACACTTTACTCTTCATTCCACCACTCACTCCTCTTTCCTCCTGCTTTATCTTAAAAAGATTTGCCCAACCCTGCAATCGAACCCGGGACCTTCCGTTTGCGACCTGAACGCTGCACCACTGAGCTAGTTGTTATATATATATATATATATATGTCGTGGCGATTAGGTAAAACTTGCGATTTTGGCTTAAATAGCAACGCTCACCTTGCCATATAAGACAAGTGAAAATTTGTGTATGCAATAATTTCGCCAAAATCATTCTGAACATAACGAAAAAAATATATTTCATTGTGTTTCTTTATTATTAAAGTAATGTTAACGTATCTAAAATATATTTAGGCTAAATTAAATTGCGCTTGTTGTAATAAGGTTAGGTAGGTTTTCAAAGTTTCTCTTGGTACAAAATTATAAATTCTTACATTAACATAAATGAAAAAAATATATCTTTAAACGTATAAGAGAAAATTTTAGAAAGGACTTAATTTTAGATGAGTTCTTGCTAATTGACCAGTTTTACCTAATCGGCACGACATATGTATATATATATATATATATATATATATATATATATATATATGAAATTCCCTCATCTGAGGGTGTTTAGCAGGGTGATCCACTCGCTCCACTTCTCTTCTGTTTGGCAGTAAGAGAACTAACTTCCAGCCTACGCAGCGAGCTCAACATCTGGTACCTGGATGATGGCACTCTGGCGGGTACTGGGGAGTCCCTGTTAGAGGACCTACAACGGGTGAAGACACAGGGAGAAGCCCAGAAGTCTCTACTACCACTCCATCCAACAGTACCCTCCTGGGAGCACCACTGGGTCACCAGGCCATCGACACGGCCCTCAAAAGAATGGAGGAGAGTATAAGTGATCTTGATGCCCATGATGCCCTATATCTCCTCGCAAGGTGTCTTACTATGCCAAGACTCACTTACTTCTTGAGGTGCGCACCCTCTTTTGACAACCCAACACTTGACGAGTATGACGCACACCTGAGATCAACCTTTAAGAAGGCACTGAATCTGTCACTACAGGATCGGCAATGGGAGCAGGCAACCCTCCCAGTGCGACTGGGAGGTATAGGGGTGAGCAAAGCAACGCAGGTAGCTTTACCTGCATTTCTGTCATCGTGTTTGGCCTCCTGTGGATTAGTCAAGAAGATTGTCCCCGAACGCTTGAGAGGTGTGGTGGGAGCTCAAGACCCCAGGTTCATTGAAGCAGCCGAGCGGTGGGACACCCTTGCAGACTCCTCCAGTAGACCAGCTCCTCCCAAAGAGCATAAACAGTCCCACTGGGACAAACCGATCATGGAAAAAATTGCCAACACAATGCTCACCAACGCGTCAGGAAAGGACAAAGCTCGTTTCCTAGCGGTGAAGGCACCACACTCAGGAGATTTCCTTCTAGCTGTCCCCAATTCCTCTCTGGGGACTCGACTCGACCCACAGGCCATTCGGATTGGTGTTGCTCTTCGCCTAGCCGCCCCCATATTCACCGAACATAGGTGTATTTGAGGCAGGGCGACGGCTGATCAATTCGGACTTCATGGTCTCGTGTGTCACACATCAGAAGGGAAGTATGCCAGACATGAGGAGGTCAATGACATCATAAAGACAAGCCTCGCCACAGCCCGTTGCCCGGCTCAACAGGAACCCCAAGTGTAGAGGTCTGATGGAAGTCAAAAGCGTCCTGATCCTGATGGAGCCACTATGCTACCCTGGAAGGATGGTAAGCAGATTGCTTGGGACTACACCTGTGCTGCCACAATGGCAGACACCTACTTGCCATACTCCGTAGCCGAAGGGGGTGGAGCTGCCAGCCACAGGGAGACCCAGAAGACTCGCAAATATGAAGGCCTTCCTCCTTGCTATAACTTCATCCCAATAGGGTCGGAGACCCTTGGAGCATGGGGCAAGTGTGCTCTAAAGTTTCTCAAAGAGCTGGGTGAAAAACTCATCATATAGAAACCAAGGACCACAGGGCGACCAGCTTCCTCTTTCAGAGACTCAGTATTGCGATCCAGAGGAAAAATGCCTGCATTTAATGCATTTAATCTCCTGAAAAGAGACGTAGTATTAGCAGCTGTACAAGAACATTTCCCAGGTCTCTTCCCTTTTGTTTCAGCTGGATATAGCAAGGAATCAATGCTCTTGTTTGGAGAGCATGAAATCACATCATCAGAGGGTGTCCAGCAAGGGGACCCTCTCGCACCATTTATCTTCTGTATAGCAGTTAGGGAAATCACAGTCAGACTGACCAGTGAGCTAAACATCTGGTTCCTGGATGATGGCACACTAGCAGGTACAAAGGAGTCCCTTCTAGATGATCTTACACAGGTGATGACACGGGGACAGGAAATGGGTCTCATCCTGAATCCATCCAAATGTGAAATCATCTCAGTTAATCAACAAGTGATAGATGCAGTGATATCAAAACTACCAGGAGCAACAGTCATTGCCCCTACTAATAGTGTCTTGCTTGGAGCATCTCTGGGAAGCGATGCCATTGACACAATTCTCAGGAAGAAACTGGAAGAATTGAGGAGAATGGTACAACGAATAGGCAATCTTGACACCCATGATGCCTTGTACCTTCTCACAAAATGCTTGAGTCTGCCCAGGTTGACATATTTCCTAAGATGTGCTCCTTCATATGATAACCATATACTGCACGAATATGACAGTATCCTGAGGCAGATCTTTACTAAAGTACTTAACCTTACTCTAGAAGATGGGCAGTGGGACCAAGCTACACTCCCAGTCAGACTAGGAGGCATTGGTGTCCGCAAGTCATCTCAGACTGCTCTACCTGCTTTCCTGTCTTCATGCATTGCATCCAGAGGGCTTGTAGCAGCAATTCTCCCTGAACATCTTAGGGACACGATTGGAATCCATGACCAAAAGTTCGTTGATGGAGCCAGGATCTGAGATAATCTAACAGGCTCTGAAACCAGGCCTGCTCCCCCCAACAACTACAAACAGTCGCACTGGGAATGGCCCAATAGTAGAGAATATAGCCTCAGCAATGCTTCAGAGTGTGTCAGGGAAGGATAGAGCCCGCCTCCTTGCAGTGAGAGCTCCTCATGCAGGGGACTTTCTTTTAGCTGTTCCCAACTCCAGCCTTGGCACACGCCTCGACCCACAGACCATCCGCATTGGTGTTGCCCTTCGACTTGCCGCCCCTATTATCGCCGAACACAGGTGTATTTGTGGCAGTGAAGCAGCAGACCGATTCGGGTACCATGGTCTTGTGTGTCGTAAATCCGAGGGAAAGATTGCAAGACATGAAGAGGTTAATAACATTATCAAGAGGAGCCTCACAACAGCCAGATGCCCAGCAGTAAGGGAGCCACCCCAACTATGCAGATTTGATGGCAGCCAAAAGCGTCCAGATGGTATCACCCTTCAAGCCTGGACAGATGGCAAGCAGGTGGTGTGGGACTACACATGTGCATCTACCTTGGCTGATACCTATCTCCAATACACCAGGGAGGAAGGAGGGGCAGCTGCCACCTTTAGGGAGTCCCAGAAGTCGAGAAAATATGGAGAACTTGCCCATCATTATATGTTTGTTCCCATAGGCTCAGAAACCCTTGGCTCATGGGGAAGGAGGGCATCTAAGTTCCTCAAGGAGCTGGGCAAAAGACTCAACAGGGTAACTAGGGATCCCAGGGCAGCTAGTTTTCTGTTCCAACGATTCAGCGCTGCTGTTCAGAGGGGTAATGCGTGCTGTATTCTGGGAACGCGCCCCGGCTCGGAGGAGCTGGATGAGATTTTCGCATTATAATCAGTGACAAACATGTAACAATATGTACTAGACATGTATCTCTCACACCTCGTGTACTGTATATACCATCTTTATACCAACAATGTATCTCTTAAATCTTTTATATATATATATTATGGGGGGAGAGAAACAGATTATTGTGTCTCATCGTCTGGATGCTGTCCCTAGACCTAGTATTGTGTTTCATTAGGCGCTAAACCCTTGTGGATAATTACCGCAAGAAGTGATGGAGAGCTGAAGTAGTAGTGTTGACGTGATGAGTGCATCAGTCTTGGTAAGTGGTGGTCAGTCTCTCAAGCCTGAGGGACTGACTACCGATTCTCTGTCCTCTTATGACGGTCCGATCTCTGACCAGTCAGGTGATCGCCACCGAAGACCAGATGTAGAAGATATTCTCTATCAAGATGCTATGGTGTTAATAAATCCATGACCCACCTTACCTACTTCCACTAGGGGCCCCGCCCACATGTGGCCATGTCTTCAACTGCTATGTCGCTCCACTTTTTCCACTGGCTCTACTATAAGTCTCCGTCCTCATGACTATATATTAGATTGATGAAGCCTGCAGTGCAGGGAAAATATCTCTCATTAAGGATGCTCAGGTGTTGCACGTGTTTCATTCGTCAAATATACTGTCAAAGGCACTTTATTCTTTACCATAAGAGAGTTAGTTAGCGTGTGTGTGTGACAGAACGTACTACAATGGTATATAGTCAAGTGACGGAGCAAAGCGAATTTTCATTTTCAGTGAAGGCCTGAGTGTGTTTGCTGTAGTTAGTGGAAGGGAGAGAGAGTTAACAATGGCAGGTAGGTGCAGTGGTTTAACAGGCCAATGGCAGGTTGATTGCAGGCTGTGGAGAAGAAGGGAGATTGTAGAGAAAATCTAGCATGCCTGCAGCATGTCTGCCAGTGGACTGCAGCAGCGTGTGTGGGAGGAGGCAGGTTGTACAGGGGTCACCTAGGATGCCTGCAGTAGGCCTGATGCTAAACTGCTGCAGGGAGTGAGCGGGCAGGTTACAGTGAGCACCTAGGATGCCTGCAGCAAGCCTGATGCTGGACTGCTGAAGGGAGTGAAGGTAGGTTACAGTGAGCACCTAGGATGCCTGCAGCAAGCCTGATGCTGGACTGCTGAAGGGAGTGAAGGTAGGTTACAGTGAGCACCTAGGATGCCTGCAGCAAGCCTGATGCTGGACTGCTGAAGGGACTGAAGGTAGGTTGCAGTGAGCACCTAGGATGCCTGCAGCAAGCCTGATGCTGGACTGCTGAAGGAAGTGAAGGTAGGTTACAGTGAGCACCTAGGATGCCTGTAGCAAGCCTGATGCTGGACTGCTGAAGGAAGTGAAGGTAGGCTGCAGTGAGCACCTAGGATGCCTGCAGCAAGCCTGATGCTGGACTGCTGAAGGGAGTGAAGGCAAGTTGCAGTGAGCACCTAGATGCCTGCAAGCTGATGCTGGACTGCTGCAGGTGTGAAGGAGGTGCAGTGACATAGACCTGCGCGGCGTTGGTCCAGCGGCGCACGCGTCTCCGCCAGAACTTCCTGGAACCTGCTGGAAAATGCTTCGCTGCCTGGACACAACCTGGCGCAGGAGAACTCTCATGAAGGAGGTTTTGCGCTGTATGACCCTTGTGGTTTAGCGCTTCTTTTTATTATAATGTGGTTTAGCGCTTCTTTTGATTATAATAATAATAATAATTTTGATTATAATAATAATAATGAAGGAGGTCTCTCTTGGAGGAGGAACACTTGCAGGTACTCACATCATAGACCTCGTTTACAAGGACTACTTTCAGGTCATTCATTTCTCCTGGCTTTTCCGTTTAAAGAGGCCACCCCCTTAAATAAGGTCCTTTTGAGGAATTTCTAATTGAAAGTGGCCCGATTTAGAGGAGATTCATGTGAAGTCTCTACTGAAGGGGGTTCACCTAGACGGTCCTCTTCAATACACAAATATCCCGAACTTTGACTAGTCACACTAGTCATAATGTCCGTCATAAGCACTCTTTCTCTTATTGCTGGTTATTCGTGCATTGTTCCAGTCATGGTTGTTCTTGAAGGTCCTCTTATAAAGAGGTTCTGGGCAGAGTCGACGGGTTCACGGAGTACACGAACATTGTTGAGGGAGGAGGAGGCATGGTGGGGAAGTATCAAGCCTCCAACACCTCCATCACCACCACCATCAACAATCTACGCCACCCTCTCCATCAATCTCAACCACCTCCACTGGTTTCACCATATTGATCACTAGAGCTGTGGCAGCGCAGATGACTGCTGGCCTCCCTAGACTACCTGGCTACTTGCCTGTCTACCTACCTACCTATCTACCTACACCTTGCACAGACACTATTTTTTTCAAATATTGATTTTTCAGTCGTATATTGGTTTTCTTTTATTAATTCGATATTAGCTCTCTAGAACATTGTAAAGACAACATTATGTACCAGTTATTTATAATGAAAGTCTGTATTCTTCCCTGATCTGCTGCAGAGAGTATACGCAGGGTCAGTCTGGAGATAGTTGCACCTATTGAGCCATTGATGCACCTTTGCATGCAAGTCCATTGAAAAATTACATTTGTTGTGATGCGTAAGAGAGTCGCAGCGCGGTACGACGTGTGGCGGGCGGTTGCGGCAGCACCTGCGGCTCCAACACCTCTGAACCTCCAGACTATTTTTGCATTTCAGTCGTGTACTGTCGTGTTTCTTGCTTTGTTAGCCATATTTTCACTCCTGTGTTGCACGAGCCGCCGTGTTGTGAGATCCGGAGTGTATAACTGCGCATGTGAATAGCTTAAGTGAGGGAAGGAAGGTGGTGGTGTGTTAAAAAGAGTTATTACCATCACTTGAGACAGGACACTTGTCACTAACAATCAAAGGGACGACAAACCTGTTGCTGGAATCGTCATGTCTGTGTTTTTATGGTTGACCTTATAAGTCAGGTGGATTTTTATCGTTGTGTGTGGCTTTGGAATCATTAGTGTCGTTAATATCACCTGTTAAGGCAGCTGAGAAGCATAACACCTGCCGTGTGACAGTGTCACAGGGAGGGGAAAGTGTCACCCAGTTGGTTTACTGTCTAGTGACAATCTGAGGGGACATGAGGTTAGACCAGGCAGTGTTCTGTGTGTAGACTGGTGCTCCCAGCAGCTGTGATGGCTGGTGTTAATGGTGCGGCAGTGAGATGTATTTGATGGTGCATCTGAGGACAGTGTCCACCACACCTTGTGTCCACTACACTCTCTAGACTTCCCTCAACACCGTGTGTACCAAACATGTCATTCTGCAGGACTACACATCCAGCTAACCCAACATACACACTACCAGTGAGTATACATGGTTGTGTATTCTGCTACCTGGTCAGGTGTAGCCTGGCTGTAGTTATCTGCTAAGTGCTTGTTGTCCTAGCCACGCCTAAACTATTTTCAATATTCTTCTATATTTCTCTCTTGATCTAGGAAATTGGACCTGTGCTCCGGTTCCCCGAATTAAACCTGAATACCTTCCATAACCCCCCACACGCGCTGTATAATCCTACGGGTTTAGCGCTCCCCCATGATTATAATATATAATAATTCAACATTTCTACCAATCTCTGACGTTACCAGTTGACAGTCGAAGATAGATCAACGAGACGATGAAGAAATGTCTCTTCTGACTAACATACTGCCACTTGTGTGGGAAAATATACTATCACGTGTGGGAAAATATACTATCATGTGTGGGAAAATATACTATCACGTGTGGGAAAATATACTATCACGTGTAGGAAAATATACTATCACGTGTAGGAAAATATACTATCCGTGTAGGAAAATATACTATCCGTGTAGGAAAATATACTATCACGTGTAGGAAAATATACTATCACGTGTAGGAAAATATACTATCACGTGTAGGAAAATATACTATCATGTGTGGGAAAATATACTATCACGTGTAGGAAAATATACTATCCGTGTAGGAAAATATACTATCACGTGTGGGAAAATATACTATCACGTGTAGGAAAATATACTATCCGTGTAGGAAAATATACTATCCGTGTAGGAAAATATACTATCACGTGTAGGAAAATATACTATCACGTGTAGGAAAATATACTATCACGTGTAGGAAAATATACTATCACGTGTGGGAAAATATACTATCACGTGTAGGAAAATATACTATCCGTGTAGGAAAATATACTATCACGTGTGGGAAAATATACTATCACGTGTAGGAAAATATACTATCCGTGTAGGAAAATATACTATCCGTGTAGGAAAATATACTATCACGTGTAGGAAAATATACTATCACGTGTGAAATATACTATCACGTGTAGGAAAATATACTATCACGTGTAGGAAAATATACTATCCGTGTAGGAAAATATACTATCACGTGTGGGAAAATATACTATCACGTGTAGGAAAATATACTATCACGTGTAGGAAAATATACTATCCGTGTAGGAAAATATACTATCACGTGTGGGAAAATATACTATCACGTGTAGGAAAATATACTATCACGTGTAGGAAAATATACTATCACGTGTAGGAAAATATACTATCACGTGTAGGAAAATATACTATCCGTGTAGGAAAATATACTATCACGTGTAGGAAAATATACTACTATCACGTGTAGGAAAATATACTACTATCACGTGTAGGAAAATATACTACTATCACGTGTAGGAAAATATACTACTATCACGTGTAGGAAAATATACTACTATCACGTGTAGGAAAATATACTACTATCACGTGTAGGAAAATATACTACTATCACGTGTAGGAAAATATACTACTATCACGTGTAGGAAAATATACTACTATCACGTGTAGGAAAATATACTATCACGTGTAGGAAAATATACTACTATCACGTGTAGGAAAATATACTATCACGTGTAGGAAAATATACTACTATCACGTGTAGGAAAATATACTACTATCACGTGTAGGAAAATATACTACTATCACGTGTAGGAAAATATACTACTATCACGTGTAGGAAAATATACTACTATCACGTGTAGGAAAATATACTACTATCACGTGTAGGAAAATATACTACTATCACGTGTAGGAAAATATACTACTATCACGTGTAGGAAAATATACTACTATCACGTGTAGGAAAATATACTACTATCACGTGTAGGAAAATATACTACTATCACGTGTAGGAAAATATACTACTATCACGTGTAGGAAAATATACTACTATCACGTGTAGGAAAATATACTACTATCACGTGTAGGAAAATATACTACTATCACGTGTAGGAAAATATACTACTATCACGTGTAGGAAAATATACTACTATCACGTGTAGGAAAATATACTACTATCACGTGTAGGAAAATATACTACTATCACGTGTAGGAAAATATACTACTATCACGTAGGAAAATATACTACTATCACGTGTAGGAAAATATACTACAATCACGTGAAGGAAAATATACTACTATCACGTGTAGGAAAATATACTACTATCACGTGTAGGAAAATATACTACTATCACGTGTAGGAAAATATACTACTATCACGTGTAGGAAAATATACTACTATACGTGTAGGAAAATATACTACTATCACGTGTAGGAAAATATACTACTATACGTGTAGGAAAATATACTACTATCACGTGTAGGAAAACCTACTGTGAAATATAATGATAATGGAAGAGGTAGTCTGTTACAGGAATATTCTATTACAAGAATATTCTATTACAGGAGAATATCACGTTTCAAGTTAGCGCATGGACACGAGTTAAATAAAAGGATCTTAGTTAAGATACAGAAGAAATATCGCTGAGATGCTTGTGATATCCTGGAGAGGTCATCAACTAGGTTTCAGTTATCATGACCCCCGAGGGCTGGTCTTGGACCAGCGAGGGCTGGTCTTGGACCAGCCCTCTGGGGTCATGATAACTGAAATCATTAGTAAGTTTATTTAGACATAGGTACACATAAGTACAATTATCATACGTAGTGTGAATTACCTAGGATAACCCAAAATGTCAAGACAAAGTGACTTATTACCTTTGAGGTCCTTGTAATATCTTAGCCAATTTCATACAGTGTGTATAAACTTACTTTCTAATGATTGAAGCCATATCCTCAGTGCTTAACTGCATTCTTATAGTGCTTTAAAATAATCCGGAGCTTAAATGTCAAGTTTTAGAGAAGAAACTCAAAAGGTAATGACAAAATCAAGCCGAACTCAGTTTTTCAACAAATTAATTAAGCAGTTTTTTTTATGAAAACTTTTGTTTTTGTTTTTTAAGTTATGACATAAATACATGAGTGTCTACAAGGTAATTTCTCTGGAAATTTACTCAAATAAGCAAAGATGAAGAGGGAAAAAATAAAAACGACTCGAGGGAAAAAAGCTGGCAGGAAATGACAGAAATCGTACACCAACTGCAATAATTTCTGAAGTGGAATCACAGTCAATGACCTCCAGTCCAGAACAACAGGCATTAGTGCCAGGAAAAAAAGACATCCCCCCCCATACCACTAATCCGACGACATTCATCTTTGCAAATATACAGGGTCTAAAGCCAGCGACAAACAACAAAATACCTTACATCCGTGGACTGCTTACAGAGTCAAATGCTATGTTTGCGGCTTTCACAGAGACCCACATAAGAGATCACTTGGACAATGAAATATGGATCCCGGGCTACAACCTATACAGATGTGACAGAGTGAAGAGGCAAAAGGGAGGGGGGGGGGAGTTGGCCTATATATCACAGAGTCACTTATATGCTCAGAACTACTAAATGCCTCAAATGATGTAGTTGAAGTTTTAGCAGTAAAGATCGAAAATCAAAATCTGGTCATCGTGGTTGTATACAAGCATCCGGATGCAACGTCCCAACAATTCCAGGAACAGCTTCTGAAAATTGACCACTGTCTGGGAAACCTTCCAGCTCCTGCCCCCAACATCTTGCTCCTGGGGGATTTCAACATAAGGCACCTAAAATGGAGGAATATTGCAAACCATGTGGTAGCAGAGATGACACCAGGAGGCAGCTCAGATGAAAACTCCCACACACACGACCTTTTAAATCTCTGCACCAAATTCATTTTAAACCAGTAAATAATAGAGCCTACAAGACTGGAGAATACGCGGGACCTCATCTTCACTAACAATGATGATCTGATACGAAATGTCATCATATCAAAAACAATATACTCAGATCACAACATAATAGAGGTCCAGACATGCATGCGGGGGGCCCCAGACCGACAAAATGTGATCAGTCGCGAGGGAGCCTTCTCCAAATTCAACTTCAACAACAAAAACATAAGGTGGGACCAAGTAAACCAAGTCCTAAATGATATAAACTGAGAAGATAGCCTAAGCATCACGGATCCTAACCTATGTCTAGAACAAATTAACTCTGTGGCACTTGAGGTTTGCTCAAGGCAAATTCCCTTAAGGAAAAGGAGGAGAAGATGTAAACTAGAAAGAGAGAGGTGCTCCCTATACAGGCGAAGGCAAAGAATAACAGAGCGGCTACAAGAGGCCAATATATCTGAAATACGTAGGGAGACACTGGTCAGAGAAATAGCAAACATCGAACTAAAACTAAAGGAATCTTACAGGAATCAATAAACGCAGGAAGAACTAAAAGCCATAAATGAAATTGAAAGAAACCCAAAGTATTTCTTTTCTTATGCCAAATCAAAGTCGAGAACAACATCCAGTATTGGGCCCTACTTAAACGGGATGGGTCCTACACAGATGACAGCAAGGAAATGAGTGAGCTACTAAATTCCCAGTACGACTCAGTTTTTAGCGAGCCGCTAACCAGACTGAAAGTCGAAGACCTAAATGATTTTTTTATGAAAGTGCCACAGAACTTGGTAGACGCAAGCCTATCTGACATTACCCTGACGCCAAATGACTTCGAAAAGGTAATAAATGACATGCCCATGCACTCCGCTCCAGGCCCAGACTCATGGAACTCCGTGTTCATCAAGAACATCCTATGGAGAGGGAGCATGGACACTGGGGTCGTCCCGCAGTTACTAAAAACAACAGACATAGCCTCACTCCACAAAGGGGGCAGTAAAGCAATATCAAAGAACTACAGACCAATATCGCTAACGTCCCATATCATAAAATCTTTGAAAGGGTTCTATATATAATTCATGTTAAGCGCTAAACCTATTTGGGTTATTCAGCGCAATACTTTGTGGAGGTTTGATCCTCCGTCTGCTGGGCGCGAGACAGACACGCTCTCTATTTGTACTCACCTATCCTTGAAAGGGTTCTAAGAAGCAAGATCCCCACTCATCTAGATACCCATCAATTACACAACCCAGGGCAGCATGGGTTTAGAGCAGGTCGCTCCTGTCTGTCCCAACTACTGGACCAATACGACAAGGTCCTGGATGCTCTAGAAGACAAACAGAATGCAGATGTTATATACACAGACTTTGCAAAAGCCTTTGACAAGTGTGACCATGGTGTAATAGCACACAAAATGCGTGATAAAGGAATAACAGGAAAAGTTGATAGATGGATTCATAATTTCCTAACAAGTAGAAAACAAAGAGTAGTAAACAGAGTAAAGTCTGAGGCGGCTATGGTGAAAAGCAATAGAGCGAGAAACTAATGTCAAAAGACCTGGGAGTGATCATGTCAGAGGATTTCACCTTCAAGGACCATAACACTGTAGCAATCGCATCTGATAGAAAAAAAAATGGCTTCTTTTGATTATAATAATAATAGAAAAATGGCAGGATGGATAATGAGAACCTTCAAAACCAGGGATGCCAAGCCCCTGTTGACACTTTTCAGGTCGCTTGTTCTATCTAGGCTGGAATATTGCTGCACACTAACTGCACCTTTCAAGGCAGGTGAAATTGCTGACCTAGAAAATGTGCAGAGAACCTTCACGACACGCATAACTGTGATAAACCACCTCAATTACTGGGAACGCTTGAAGTTCCTAAACCTGTACTCCATAGAATGCAGGCGGGAGAGATACATTATTATATACACTTGCACACGAGAGTCACTCCCTACGAAAGCAAAAGACTCGGCAGACGATGTAACATCCACGCAATGAAAAGCAGGGGTGCCACTAGCACGTTGAGAGACAACACAATAAGTGTCAGGGGCCCAAGACTGTTCAACTGCCTCCCAGCATACATAAGGGGGATTACCAGTAAGCCCCTAGCTGTCTTCAAGTAGGCACTGGACAGGCACCTAAAGTCGGTACCTGACCAGCCAGGCTGTGGTTCGTACGTTGGACTCCGTGCGGCCAGCAGTAACAGCCTGGTTGATCAGGCCCTGATCCAACATGAGGCCTGGACACAGACCGGGTCACAGGGGCGTTGACCCCCGGAACTCTCTCCTGGTAAACTAGTTATTAAATAACGTAAGCAAAGCGATTCTAAACACAAAGGAATAAAAAATAAAACGTGAGGTGACGAAGACAAATAATTTTTAAATATAAAGGAAATGTGAAAGAAGAACCAAGTACAAAATAAAGAAGAAACAGATGAACCAAAATTCAATGAAAGACGAAATGAATAGATCAATAATTATACAATAAGAAGTGAAAATATTTTTTTTAAATTGTCGAAAGGAAAATAAGAGTGATAGTTTCTTGGGGAAACAAAGGTAGAATGAGGACATGTTGATCTTCAGCCAAGCAGAGCGCAGAAAAAATCCCAGGAAGATATAAAAACAAATGTAGATGCCTGGTCTGACTTAATGGTTATAATTGTAAATATAATTTATAAAGGGGAGGAGGGGTAAGCCAGGTAAAGGCCTCGGTCAGATGACTAAAAGCTCCAACTGCTATGGGTCATCATATAACAAGATCAGCGTCAGGAAACACTTGTCCTGTTTCCTGACAAATCTTACCTAACCTAACATAACCTGATCTAAGACCAAGCCATGGAAGAAGTTGCGAAGATAAGTATGGGATTAATTAATAGATTAAGCACATTACTGAAAAAAATGGGGAAAAATCGTTGTTATAAGATATATTGATAAAAATATATATAGACTGGATAGCCTAGTATGTTTCAAGAGAAAAACAGATGAATGACATAATTTCTGACTGTGATGATGCCATTTGTTTGTTATAGAGCAACTCAAGTGAGAGAGCAACTCAAGTGAGAGAGCAACTCAAGTGAGAGAGCAACTCAAGTGAGAGAGCAACTCAAGTGAGAGAGCAACTCAAGTGAGAGAGCAACTCAAGTGAGAGAGCAACTCACGTGAGAGAACTCAAGTGAGAGAGCAACTCAAGTGAGAGAGCAACTCACGTGAGAGAACAACTCAAGTGAGAGAGCAACTCAAGTGAGAGAGCAACTCACGTGAGAGAACAACTCAAGTGAGAGAGCAACTCAAGTGAGAGAGCAACTCAAGTGAGAGAACAACTCAAGTGAGAGAGCAACTCAAGTGAGAGAGCAACTCAAGTGAGAGAGCAACTCAAGTGAGAGAGCAACTCAAGTGAGAGAGCAACTCAAGTGAGAGCAACTCAAGTGAGAGAGCAACTCAAGTGAGAGAGCAACTCAAGTGAGAGAGCAACTCACGTGAGAGAACTCAAGTGAGAGAGCAACTCAAGTGAGAGAGCAACTCAAGTGAGAGCAACTCGTGAGAGAACTCAAGTGAGAGAGCAACTCAAGTGAGAGAGCAACTCAGTGAGAGACAACTCAAGTGAGAGAGCAACTCAAGTGAGAGAGCAACTCACGTGAGAGAACTCAAGTGAGAGAGCAACTCAAGTGAGAGAGCAACTCACGTGAGAGAACAACTCAAGTGAGAGAGCAACTCAAGTGAGAGAGCAACTCAAGTGAGAGAACAACTCAAGTGAGAGAACAACTCAAGTGAGAGAACAACTCAAGTGAGAGAACAACTCAAGTGAGAGAGCAACTCAAGTGAGAGAGCAACTCAAGTGAGAGAGCAACTCAAGTGAGAGAGCAACTCAAGTGAGAGAGCAACTCAAGTGAGAGAGCAACTCAAGTGAGAGAACAACTCAAGTGAGAGAGCAACTCAAGTGAGAGAGCAACTCAAGTGAGAGAGCAACTCAAGTGAGAGAGCAACTCACGTGAGAGAACAACTCACGTGAGAGAACAACTCACGTGAGAGAACAACTCACGTGAGAGAACAACTCAAGTGAGAGAACAACTCAAGTGAGAGAACACCAACACTAAACATCAATAATTGTAAAGAAAGCCTCAATATAACTAATATTGGCCACATAGTAAAATAACTTTTATTCATTACTGTATGTATAATGCAAAACAGGAAATGTAGATAAATGATTCAGAAAACCGACAAGTTGATGAGACACTTGTGCAACACTTTAGTATCTTTATTGAGGAAAAGTTTCGCCAGCCAGTGGTGAAACTTTTCCCAATAAAGATACTAAAGTGTTGCACAAATCTCATTCATCAAGAGAGAACAAATATTAACAAAAACTTAAGAGTATACTTTAAATAAAGGAAACTTGAATTTTCGATAGGATTAAATAATGCGCAATTATACAAATTAAATTAATATTTTTTTGTATATTTGCACAAAAAAAAGTGGAACATGTTAGTTTTAAAAGAACATACACAAGCTGCTTTGGATATTTTATATTGCATTAAAACTGGCGAGCAAATAGGAAAATTGCAAACATTGCGTCGCTGTCTGAAAAACAAATGATAGAGGAAGCCTAATTAATCTGTTGATATTTTTCATCGACGATTTATTGTAAAAACTCGGGAAAAAATCATTAAAGTGGATAAAACACTGGGAGAACAAAAGTCTACTATCAAGCAGTTTTTGAGTAGCAGAATAATGTTGAAAAATTATAACTATAATTTTTAAAGGGGTGGAGGGGTAAGCCAGTGGAAGGCCTCGGTCAGATGACCAAAAAGCTCCAGCTACGGGTCATCATATAACTAAGACCCGCGTCAGGAAACATTTGTCCTGTTTCCTGACAAATCTTACCTAACCTAGTAAGAATAATGTGTTTTAAATATGCTATGTTATTAAGATAGTCACATGAATTTTACTTAAAACAGAGAGGCAATCTGCGTAAATTTATAATTTATGAAAGTTTTCTCTAGAATTCACCATAAATAAACTTAATGATAATTACCAGATATAAGAAAACAAAAGTAAAACTTTTTACATTGGATGAGAAATGATATTTGAGAAAATGTTATCAGTATAAAATATCCTCACTGGGAAATGTCACAAGCGGCGTCCCACAAGATCAATACTTGCACCAATACTGTATTCAGTTTTATCAGAAATAAAAACTATATGACCGTGTTTGTCTATTATGCAAAACTCATTTCTAGACGTCTGATAAATTTATCAAGTGGAGTGATAGATGGCATTTAATGTAGAAATGTACCGATAAAAGGAAAATACTGAAGACGCTGACAATACCTCCATTGCTTGATATGAGAAAATGAAAATTGTTATCATGGTACTGATGGTATACAACTTGATGGTTTGAATAAGACACCTTTGCAACACTCGCGTATCTTTATTTCGGAAATAAAAATTACCCAGGTGTAGCAAAAGTGTTTTATTCATCGGGATTATTATAAGTCATATGAAGCGCTAAATTCGTTTCGGTCATTCATTGCAACGTATATTGGAGGTTCGATACTCCGTCCCGCTAATTGTCGACAGACACGCTACCAGATACAACTAATGCCAACTTTAACAAAATATATGGCCGTGTTCCTACAAATATGTAATCACTGACGCACACATAATGGAAACTTCCAAACATACATAGGAGGAATAAAATGTAAACTATTATAGTTCAGTGGTAAGAGGGCCTGGAGTAATACCATCATTGACTTCGTTTGTACTAACCAGACAATTTTAATTTATGCAAAACAAACCAAGGGGGGTGGAAATCTTCATCTCAAGAACTTTCACACGTCTCCGTGCGTCATCAGGAGCTATGCAATGTTGCGAGAGTAGCAACAGGAGGATGAGAGGACGTTATACCACATGGCTTGTCTTGCATTGTTAAGATCGCCTGTCTGCGATTTGTATTAAATTTTAGTTTATATAAAATTTCATTGGTATAAAACAAATTCCAATCACACAATAGAGCGAAAAACTAATGTCAAAGACCTGGGAGTGATCATGTCATAGGATCTCACCTTCAAGGACCATAACATTGTAGTAATCGCATCTGCTAGAAAAATGACAGGATGGATAACGAGAACCTTCAAAACCAGGGATGTCAAGTCCATGATGACACTTTTCAGGTCGCTTGTTCTATCTAGGCTGGAATATTGCTGCACACTAACTGCACCTTTCAAGGCAGGTGATGCTGACCTAGAAAATATGCAGAGAACCTTCACAGCACACATAACTGTGATAAACCACCTCAATTACTGGGAACGCTTGAAGTTCCTAAACCTGTACTCCCTAGAACGCAGGCGGGAGAGATACATTATTATATGCACTTGGAAAATCCTAGAGGGATTAGTACCAAACTTGCACACGAGTGTCACTCCCTACGAAAGCAAAAGACTCGGCAGACGATGCAACATCCCCCCAATGAAAAGCATGGGTGCCACTAGCACGTTGAGAGAGAACACAATAAGTGTCAAGGGCCCAAGACTGTTCAACTGCCTCTTAGCATAGAGGTATGGGTGTGTGTGTGGGAAACAGTCAGCAACACTAGGGCTGAAAACAGTAAGTGTATAAAATAAATTCATAAAGTTACAAATAAAGACAATGGATCATGTCAGCAAACAAAAGGAGACAGCAGAGGGAAACAAGAGACTAGCTCCCTTAAGGTTTACTATACTAATAGCAGGAGTGTAAGAAATAAGATAGATGAGCTAAGATTAATTGCAAGTGTAGGAAACATAGATATTATAACAGAGCCCTGGCTCAATCTGAAAGATAGAGAGTTGCCTTCTGAATGTCACATACAAGGCTATAAATTATTCCACACTGATAGGGTCAACAGGAAGGGTGGTGGAGTAGCGATGTATGTCAGAGACAATTTAAATTGTTGTGTTAGACAAGATATAAAATTAGAAGAGTCAGCCACTGAATCTGTTTGGTTACAGCTTCATGAGCGCCGTGTAAAACTTATCTTGGGTGTGATTTACAGGCCCCCAAATCTTGATAGGGAGTGCAGTAAACTTCTATGGGATGAAATTCGTAAGGCATCTACATATGAAAATGTTGTGCTAATGGGAGATTTCAACTTTAGACAAATTGACTGGAGCAATTTAACAGGAAATTTAGAGTTAAGTGACTTTCTTGATACGATTCAGGATTGTTTTTTGAAACAGTTGGTGACAGAACCAACTAGAGGAAATAACCTGCTAGACTTGGTTCTTGCCAGCAGGGAATCGCTAATTAATAATCTTGAGGTTAATGATGAGCTTGAGGAAAGTGATCACAAATCACTCAGTTTTAATATATCATGGAATTACCCTAATAATGGCAATCAAGTCTCTGTCCCTGACTTCCGCTTGGCTGATTTCATAGGACTGAAAAATTACCTGGGTAGGCTGAACTGGAATGACCTGACAGTGGGTCAGGTAGGTAGTGATTGCCAATATAACGTTTTCCAGAGTATAGTTCTAGCTGCTCAGACAACTTATGTTCCTAATAGGGAAATCAGATCAAACAAAAATGATCCTAAATGGATGAACAATAGATTAAAACATCTCATTGGTTAAAAGAGAGGCATATATAGGCGAATCAAAAGAGGAGAGGGGCAATTAAGTAATCAATATATTCAGTTAAAGAGAAAAATAAAAAAGGGAATAAGAAAAGCAAAAAGAGACTATGAGGTTAAAGTTGCAAGAGAATCGAAGACTAAGCCAAAAGGATTTTTTCAGGTATACAGAAGTAAGATTAGGGACAAGATAGGCCCACTCAAAAGTTACTCAGGTCAGCTCACCGTCAGTGATAAGGAAATGTGTAGAATGTTTAACACTTACTTCCTCTCAGTTTTTACACAGAAAGATACTAGCAATATTCCAGAAATAATAAATTATGTAGAACAGGACGATAGTAAACTATGCACGATTAGGGTCACAAGTGACATGGTCCTTAGACAAATAGATAAATTAAAACCTAACAAATCCCCAGGCCCTGATGAACTGTATGCAAGGGTTCTAAAGGAATGTAAAGAGGAGCTTAGCAAACCTATGGCTAATCTTTTCAACATATCACTGCAAACTGGCATGGTGCCAGATAAGTGGAAAATGGCAAATGTAATACCTATTTTCAAAGCAGGTGACAGGTCCTTAGCTTCGAACTATAGACCAATAAGCCTAACCTCCATAGTGGGAAAATTTATGGAATCAATAATTGCCGAGGCAATTCGCAGCCATCTTGAAAAGTATAAATTGATCAAAGAATCTCAGCATGGTTTTACAAATGGGCGTTCCTGCCTTACAAATTTAATGACTTTTTTCACTAAGGTATTTGAGGAGGTAGATCATGGTAATGAATATGATATTGTGTATATGGACTTCAGTAAGTCTTTTGATAGAGTCCCACATCAGAGACTATTGAGGAAAATTAAGGCACACGGAATAGGAGAATTTTTTTCCTGGATAGAGGCATGGTTGACAAACAGGCAGCAGAGAGTTTGCATCAATGGGGAGAAATCAGAGTGGGGAAGCGTCACAAGCGGTGTTCCACAGGGGTCAGTATTAGGCCCCTTGTTGTTCACAATCTACATAAACGACATAGACGAGGGAATAAATAGCGACATAAGCAAGTTTGCCGATGACACCAAAATAGGCCGTCCAATTCATTCTAATGAGGACATTAGAGCACTCCAGGAAGATTTGAATAGACTGATGCAGTGGTCGGAAAAGTGGCAGATGCAGTTTAATATAGATAAATGCAAAGTTTTAAATATTGGACAGGACAATAACCATGCCACTTATAAACTAAATAATGTAGATCTTAATACTACTGATTGCGAAAAGGATTTAGGAGTTCTGGTTAGCAGTAATCTAAAACCAAGACAGCAGTGCATAAGTGTTCGCAATAAAGCGAATAGAATCCTTGGCTTCATATCAAGAAACATAAATAATAGAAGTCCTCAGGTTGTTCTTCAACTCTATATATCCTTGGTTAGGCCTCATCTAGATTATGCTGCACAGTTTTGGTCACCGTATTACAGAATGGATATAAATGCTCTGGAAAACGTACAAAGGAGGATGACTAAGTTGATCCCATGTATCAGAAATCTTCCCTATGAGGATAGACTGAGGGCCCTGAATCTGCACTCTCTAGAAAGGCGTAGAATTATGATTGAGGTGTATAAATGGAAAACAGGAATAAATAAAGGGGGTGTAAATAGCGTGCTAAAAATATCTAGTATTGACAGGACTCGCAGCAATGGCTTTAAGTTGGATAAATTCAGATTCAGGAAGGATATAGGAAAGCATTGGTTTGGTAATAGAGTTGTCGATGAGTGGAACAAACTTCCGAGTACAGTTATAGAGGCTAAAACGTTGTGTAGTTTTAAAAATAGGCTAGATAAATATATGAGTGGGTGCGGGTGGGTGTGAGTTGGTCCTGACTAGCTTGTGCTATTAGGTCAGATGCCGTGCTCATTCCTTAAGTTAATGTAACCTGACCTGGCTGGGTCGGGGCATTGGCTTAAGCCGGTGGGAGACTTGGACTTGCCTCGCATGGGCCAGTAGGCCTGCTGCAGTGTTCCTTCTTTCTTATGTTCTTATAAGGGGGATTACAAATAGACCCCTGGCTGTCTTCAAGCAGGCACTGGACAGGGACCTAAAGTCGGTACCTGTTCAGCCGGGCTGTGGTTCATACGTTGGACTGCGTGCGGCCAGCAGTAACAGCCTGGTTGATCAGGCCTTGATCCACCATGAGTCCTGGTCACAGACCGGGCCGCGGGGGCGTTGACCCCCGGAACTCTCCAGGTAAATTCCAGGTACCAGAAGAAATACAAAAGGATACGAATATATTTGAGGATGTGATAATCATGTGCAAAATAAATAATAAAAATGAGGTAAATATATTGAGCAAATAGTGAGAGATGGACGGTGTAATTCTACACTGATAAATGCCATTTACTGGAAAAGGGATAAAGCGATAACAGAGTGCTCAAAACAATACAACAGAATGCTCAAAACAATACAACAGAGTGCTCAAAACAATACAACAGAGTGCTCAAAACAATACAACAAGTGCTCAAAACAATACAACAGAGTGCTCAAAACAATACAACAGAGTGCTCAAAACAATACAACAGAGTGCTCAAAACAATACAACAGAGTGCTCAAAACAATACAACAGAGTGCTCAAAGCAATACAGATTGTGTGTCAAAATTTTGCCAGTATCATACAGAGAAAGAGATTTAAGAGAATTATTGTTAATGAAAAATTGTCACCGGGAGATCACATAAATGAGATTGTGGGAAACGCACGTGTGACCCTGGCTAACTTGAAACTAACTTTCTCAAGTACTATGGGTGAAGATATGGGTGAAGATATGGAAAACTGTATTTGAATATGCAAGTTCTATGTGCTGTCCACTCCTACAAAATGTGGATTACATAGAAAAGGTCCAAAGAAGACTACAAAAGCTTAGAAATATAAGTTATAATAAAAGCTACAAAATATTAAAGATCACCTCTGTTGAAAGGAGATGATGACGTGTGATAACGAGATAATATAAAGGAATAGATAAAGAATATTTATTAGTGCCTTTAAGAGAGGAAACAAGCGGTCGTAGATGTAAATGAAGAAAAAACCGAGTTGATGGTACACTGGGAAAGTTAATTTTGAAATAGTGGAGAATGGGAATAATTTGAAATAGGAGGTAGTGAGTGATACAGCTATTGAACATTTTTAAATAAAATTGTATGTGGTGGATGAATTAATGAAGTTACTGTAGCTAGAAAACGTAATTGTACATGAGTGCATTCTCTCTCTTTCTCTCTCCTCTCTCCTCTCCTCTCCTCTCCTCTCTCCTCTCCTCCTCTCCTCTCCTCCTCCTCTCTCTCTCCTCTCTCCCTCTCCTCCTCTCTCCTCTCTCTCTCCTCTCTCTCCTTCTCTCTCTCTCCTTCTCTCCTCTCTTCTCTCCTCTCTCTCCTCTCTCTCCTCTCTCTCTCTCTCTCTCTCCTCTCTCTCTCCTCTCTCTCTCTCTCCTCTCTCTCTCTCTCCTCTCTCTCTCTCTCTCTCTCTCTCTCTCTCTCTCCTCTCTCTCTCTCTCTCTCCTCCTCCTCTCTCTTCTCTCTCTCCTCTCTCCTTTCTCTCTCTCCTCTCTCCTTCTCTCTCTCTCCTCTCTCCTTTCTCTTCTCTCCTCCCCTCTCTTTCTCTCCTCTCTTCTCCTCTTCTCTCTCCTCTCTCTCTCCTTCTCTCTCTCTCTCTCTTCTCTCTTCTCTCTCTCTCCTCTCTCTCTCTCTCTCTCTCTCTCCTCTCTCTCTCTCTCTCTCCTCTCTCTCCTCTCTCTCCTCTCTCTCTCTCTCTCTCTCTCTCTCTCTCTCTCTCTCTCTCTCTCTCTCTCTCTCTCTCTCCTCTCTCTCTCTCTCTCTCTCTCTCTCTCTCTCTCTCTCTCTCTCCTCTCTCTCCTCTCTCTCTCTCTCTCTCTCTCTCTCTCCTCTCTCTGCTCCTTATTGCCTCTTAACTTACTTTTTCTCTTATGCTCATTATTCTTTCTCGTTTTTAATAACTTGTCTTCTGCGTATTAATGATACTTTAGACAGAGTTAGATTGGTTAACTTAATGTAATTATGGGCAGTTTAATAGATTTTAACAGAGCTGTTGAGGAGATTGTTGCGAGCGTAGTTGAAAGGGAGATGTGCTTGAGGGCGGTTGAGAGATTGTTGCGGGCGTGTTGAAAGGAGATGTGTTGCGGGCGTGTTGAAAGGGAGATTGTTGCGGGCGTGTTGAAAGGGAGATTGTTGCGGGCGTGTTGAAAGGGAGATTGTTGCGGGCATGTTGAAAGGGAGAGTGTTGCGGGCGTGTTGAAAGGGAGAGTGTTGCGGGCGTGTTGAAAGGGAGATTGTTGCGGGCGTGTTGAAAGGGAGATTGGAGTGGATTTCCTGGAGACTCGCGAACCAGTTTCCAGGGAACTCGCCCGCGCATTTTGAGGGGATTCGCGAACGGGTTTCCATATTTATTTGCGAACGGGAGTTTTTCCAAGGGATTTACGAGCGGATTTTCAAGGGATTTGCGAATGTGTTTCCACGAGGGTCACGAGATATCTGCAGTAAAGTGATGTATATTGTGTGGCGTCCACGAGGTGTGTGTGGCGTCCACGAGGTGTGTGCGGTCAGGAACCTCACCACTGTCTTGAATTATGATCACCTCAGCTCAAGAATATATATAAAAGGTTTTTCTAGGCTTGGTATTCTCAGACTTAATGCCCATTAAAACATTATTATTATTCTGTTTTTATTGTTATATTATTTGTTATTTATTATGATGATTTATTGTTATTTTATTATTGTTATTGTTTTATTATTATTACTATGACTTGATTCATGGGAAGTGCTAAGCCCGTAGGGGTTTTACAACGCCTGGGAGAATGGGAGGCAATCACATTCGACCATAGGAAGAGGTCAGATCCAATTCCTCGGATCAAGAGCATCTCATTGGCATCAATCCTCTCTTGAGGGGAGGATTAAAAACCATGGTCATAAACACACTGACCAATACCGATATTGTAATAATGTTCAGGTTTAATCTGAGGAAGGGGAAGCGTAGCTCCAGTTGCTTGGATTCAGTGCCCCAATTCCAGTTGCTTGGATCAAGAGCCCGTCAGGTGCATAATCTTTATTTCTACAAGTACATGATACAACTTATACAGACCATAGCTGACATCAATGACATACTACTAATACAGAAAGTCCCTTGTTATGCTGAGCATTTCCCGCAAATTAGGTCAGTTTTGTCCCCAGGATGCGACCCACACCAGTCGACTAACATCCAGGTACCTATTTACTGTTAGGTGAACAGGGACAGCAGGTGTCTTAAGGAAACACGTCCTAATGTTTCCACTCGTACCGGGGATCGAACCAGGACATCAGTGTTTGAGGTGAGTGCGCTACCAACCGAGCATCTAGGCTGTTTGCTTGCTAAAGCGCTCTTCCCGAACTGTCAGTGTTTGCAGCTTCCGTGAATCTTTTATCAGTGTTTGCTCATGCTTGTAAACACGCTCTTGAGGGAGTTCAACTAGGCTGTTGCGGCTGGGGAATGAAATAGGATCAGCTGAGAGGTTAAAGATCCAAAATGCTTGAAGTGCTTCACTTGGATTGACTTAGTGACTTGACTCAGTAGGAGGAAAGTAGGTACTTGTAATACACTACTTGACGCAGTAGCGGGAAAGTAGGTACTTGTAATACACTACTTGACGCAGTAGCAGGAAAGTAGGTACTTGTAATACACTACTTGACTCAGTAGCAGGAAAGTAGGTACTTGTAATACACTACTTGACTCAGTAGCAGGAAAGTAGGTACTTGTAATACACTACTTGACGCAGTAGCAGGAAAGTAGGTACTTGTAATACACTACTTGACTCAGTAGCAGGAAAGTAGGTACTTGTAATACACTACTTGACGCAGTAGCAGGAAAGTAGGTACTTGTAATACACTACTTGACGCAGTAGCAGGAAAGTAGGTACTTGTAATACACTACTTGACTCAGTAGCAGGAAAGTAGGTACTTGTAATACACTACTTGACGCAGTAGCAGGAAAGTAGGTACTTGTAATACACTACTTGACTCAGTAGCAGGAAAGTAGGTACTTGTAATACACTACTTGACGCAGTAGCAGGAAAGTAGGTACTTGTAATACACTACTTGACTCAGTAGCAGGAAAGTAGGTACTTGTAATACACTACTTGACTCAGTAGCAGGAAAGTAGGTACTTGTAATACACTACTTGACGCAGTAGCAGGAAAGTAGGTACTTGTAATACACTACTTGACGCAGTAGCAGGAAAGTAGGTACTTGTAATACACTACTTGACGCAGTAGCAGGAAAGTAGGTACTTGTAATACACTACTTGACGCAGTAGCAGGAAAGTAGGTACTTGTAATACACTACTTGACGCAGTAGCAGGAAAGTAGGTACTTGTAATACACTACTTGACGCAGTAGCAGGAAAGTA
>WNWK01026145.1:0-27734 GCA_009830355.1 Cherax destructor
ACAGCCTCACTCACCTCCTCAGGTAACAGCCTCACTCACCTCCTCAGGTAACAGCCTCACTCACCTGCCAACTCACTCTTTGACACATCCTTCTCCTAAATCTGTACACACACTAAACTACTATTTAACACCTGTTCTACACCTGTACACACAAGTCACTGTTTCACACCTGTACGCATGCTTCTACATAATATAGTACAAAATATATCAGTAAAACTACAGTGCACTAAACTACAATACGCTGTAGAAAACTGCATTGGAGGACAAACAGAATGCAGACGTAGTATACACAAGACTTTGTAAAGCTTCCGACTGGTCAAGCGGGCAGAGTGTATACTTAGAGTACACCTGGAGAGAGTTCCGGGGGTCAACGCCCCCGCGGCCCGGTCTGTGACCAGGCCTCATGGTGGATCAGGGCCTGATCAACCAAACTGTTACTACTGGCCGCACGTGATCCAACGTACGAACCACAGCCCGGCTGGTCAGGTACTGATATACCTTTGCCATTGATATACCTTTGAAGAGTTTCGAGAGTATCTACTCTCTGAGCCCGGCCATGGGCCAGGCTCGTCTGGTGCTTGCCTGGTCAACCAGGCTGTTGCTGCTGGAGGCCCGCTGACCCACATATCCATCACAGCCTGGTTGATCTGGCACCCGATGAAGATACTTGTCCAGTTTTCTCTTGAAGGCTTCTACACTGGTTCCAGCCATGTTTCGGATATCTTCTGGTAAGATGTTGAATAGTCTGGGACCCCGGATGTTAATACAGTGCTCCCGTATTGTCCCCACCGCACCCCTGCTCCTCACTGGGTTTATTTTACACTTTCTCCCATATCTCTCACTCCAGTATGTTGTTATGGCAGTGTGCAGATTTGGGACCAGGCCCTCAAGTACTTTACAAGTATATATTATCATGTATCTATCTCTCCTCCGCTCCAATGAGTACATGTTCAAGACTTGCAGGCGTTCCCAATAATTTAGATGTTTCAATGGCTCAATGTGAGCCGTAAACGATCTCTGAATTTGTTCCAGCTCTGATATTTCTCCTGCCCTGAACGGGGCCGTCAGCACAGAGCAGTATTCTAAGTGGGGGAGCACTAGAGATTTGAATAGTGTCACCATCGGCATTATTTCCCTTCTTTTGAAAGTTCTCAATACCCACCCTGTCATCTTCCTGACTTTAGGTGCCTGTTCAGTGCCTGCTTGAAGACATCCAGGGGTCTATTGGTAATCCCACTGATGTATGCTGGGAGGCAGTTGAACAGTCTTGGGCCCCTGACACTTATTGTGTTGTCTCTTATCGTGCTAGTGGCACCCCTGCTTTTCATTGGGGGATGTAAAAAGTTCTGTTCCACGAGGTACATTACTCACTCCAAAATGAACAAAACATTCACAATACCGTGACTGGAACAATACACAAATAGCCCACACATGGAGAGAGAAACTTACGACGACGTTTCGATCCGACTTGGACCATTTACAAAGTCGCACCGTGCGGGTTATTCGTGTGATACTCCAGTCTTTTCTCTCATCCTCGTATCTGACAGACACATGTAAACCACAACACCGTGTCATCCCTTGCTATATGTTTCCCTGTTATATTCCAGAACGCAGGACGGTGGTTCGATTTCTGGCCGGCTGGAAACGTTATGCACGTTTCCTTACACCTACTGCCCCTGTTCACCTAGATCCTAGGAGTAAGTAGGTACCTGGGTGTTAGCTGACTGTTATGGGTGGCATCCTGGGATGGGGGAGGTAGTATTCCTTAGACAGGGCTGGGCTTTGAAATGACCTGAGGAGGGATAACAGCTCTTAGGCTGTAAAAAACTGATCTATGTAAGAAAAAATGTCAACCTGAGCTGGGAGACTTCAGTAGTGTTAGCCTGAACTGGGTGACTTCAGTAGTGTCAACCTGAGCTGGGTGACTTCAGTAGTGTCAACCTGAGCTGGGAGACTTCAGTAGTGTTAGCCTGAGCTGGGTGACTTCAGTAAGACCATAAGAACATAAGAAAGAAGGTACACTGCAGTAGGCCTACTGGCCCATGCGAGGCAAGTCCAAGTCTCACACCGGCTTAAGCCAATGCCCCGACCTAGCCAGGTCAGGTTATATTCACTTAAGGAAGGAGCACGGCATCTGACCTAGTAGCACAAACTAGTCAAGACCAACTCACACCCACCCGCACCCACTCATATATTTATCTAGCCTATTTTTAAAACTAGACAACGTTTTAGCCTCTATAACTGTACTCGGGAGTTTGTTTGGCTGGGTCGGGGCATTGGCTTAAGCCGGTGGGAGACTTGGACCTGCCTCGCATGGGCCAGTAGGCCTGCTGCAGTGTTCCTTCTTTCTTATGTTCTTATGTTCTTCCTGAATCTGAATTTATCCAACTTAAAGCCATTGCTGCGAGTCCTGTCAATACTAGATATTTTTAGCACGCTATTTACATCCCCTTTATTTATTCCTGTTTTCCATTTATACACCTCAATCATATTCCCCCTAATTCTACGCCTTTCTAGAGAGTGCAGATTCAGGGCCCTCAGTCTATCCTCATAGGGAAGATTTCAGTAGTGTCAGCCTGAGCTGGGTGACTTCAGTAGTGTCAGCCTGAGCTGGGAGACTTCAGTAGTGTCAGCCTGAGCTGGGAGACTTCAGTAGTGTCAGCCTGAGCTGGGAGACTTCAGTAGTGTCAGCCTGAGCTGGGAGACTTCAGTAGGGCAAGGGTTCACCAGCTATGGCAGCTTCACAGATACTTCAAGTAAGACCTGCCTAGCATGGGCCAGTAAGCCTGCTGCAGTGCTCCTTCTTTCTTTTGTTCTTAACTAGAGCAATCGCGTAAGAGGCTGATAAGAATAACGTGGACTAACTACAAAACGGTGAAAACGGCAGAAAACAGGAAAAGAGGCAAAACAAAGAAGCGAAGAACATAAAATAGCTAAAAGAAGGAGAGGAGGAAAGCCGGGGGACAAAGGTAAGAGGTCAGAGGAACCCACTTAACCGGCCACCAGGGATAGGAGGGAACCACTTAACCGGCCACCAGGGATAGGAGGGAACTACTTAAACGGTCCAGGAATATGACAAGATCGAGAGGATGACTCGAGTCTGGAACAAGTTCGTACTGCGTAATGACATCAACGAAATAAAGTCAGCTGAGCAAATGGCCCACACGGCTCTAACTTCATCCTGTTCCCTGTTTATATGTCTCATAACAGTAAAAAGGCTTTCAAATGTGCTGATGTAGGTAACAGCTCTTAGCTTGTAAATAAAGTTAGGAACCTTAACCTAACTAAAACCCCGTGAGAGAGAGAAGAAGAGGACAGTAGAGCCAGACAGCAGAACTGACCCTCTCGTGCCAACTGGGGCACATTAATCAACATTTCCCTTAACAGGACACCTGCGTGTTGTTGCTTACCAGCAGCCACTACACCCTCACTACACTCTCACTACACCCTCACTACACCATCACTACACCCTTACTACACCCTCACTACACCTTTACTTTCTTGTATGCTTCTTAAACGTACTTAATACTGTAATACTTCCTTTCCATCGTATTAGGCCTGACCTGAGACCAGGTCTTAGAGAAGATAATCCCCAGGACCACTAGCAGATAACACTGCACCCTCACAACACTACACCCTCGCAACACTACACCCTCGCAACACTACGCAATCGCAACACTACGCAATCGCAACACTACGCAATCGCAACACTACACCCTCGCAACACTACACCCTCGCAACACAACACCCTCACAACACAACACCCTCGCAACACTACACCCTCACCTGTGTGTCTAAGGTAATCCTGATGTTTCGGTGTGACAACAAGGTGGTTCAGCGATAGGTATTAAAGTTATTAATGACTTAGCGATAGGGAGGAAAGCCATTTAATGGTTCAGCGATATTAAAGCCTTTTTCTCGTCCTACGATCCTTGAAAAGTGGGTAATTACACCTCCATTTGTTTAACCTTGATAGTATCTGCTGAAGTGCTTGATAAAAGTGCTATCACAGGGAGAGTGCAGCACTGGTGACCAGATGGAAAGTGCTGTCACCAGAGGGAAAGTGCTGTCACCGAGAGTCAACGAGTGTTTATTCTGTGCGCTGATTGGAAAGAGATTGGGTGTTAAAGAAAGATCAGTAAATGAAGATTAGAGATTGTTAATTCCCTCTGGAGTTAACATTTGCTTAGAGAAAATTAAGTATCAATGTATTTTTTTTTTGAGGTTAAGGTGAGGATTAACGAGGATCAATATGGTGTTTTTGTTTGCTTAAATAGTGAAGGTTAACATTTTAAAGTTTAATGAGGATTAACTAACGATGATGTTTTTTTTGCACTGATCATTGCTTCACGACGGTTAATGTGGGTTAATATTCTTATAGTAAAGTTTGTTTAACGATGGCTAACAAGTGTGAATATTTGTTTTAAGAAGTGGTTAATGAATAGGGTTACATAGGGCCTGTTGAGATCATGTACTCACTTAATTGTGGTTGCAGGAGTCGATTCATAGCTCCTGTCCCTGCCTCTTCACTGGTCGCTACTAGGTCCACTCTCTCCCTGCTCCATGAGCTTTATCGTACCTCTTCTTAAAGCTATGTATGGTACCTGCCTCCACTACCTCACTTTAAGGTCCGTTTGTGTGTGTGTGTTGTGTCAACAAGGCTAGCTAGTTCTCTGGCAGGTGAGAAGGTGCTACCTAGCGGTTGTACACACCTCTATACAACGGTCCTTTGAGATTCCCTACCAGCGGCGCGGTCAACCAAGCTGGAAGGTGGGTGCAGTGATTCTGACCATTATTAGAAGGGTTGATGGGTGTCACTGACCTTTACAAGTGCCCAGGACGCACCAGCACACTCACACACAGTCAGCTTGAAATACCCCCCCCCTCAACCCTACTCGCTCTCCTATTTTCAAAGCCCATCAATACCTGGGTATCCGATCGCGTCAAAACTACTCTTACTGTCCATAGTGTTGTTTTCACCGGAATGCGACTGTGTTGCTCATCTATCCGACTAATCAACCTATCAGTATTGTATACCATTACTAACGTGATCACCGTCAACCACCTTCAATCCCACTCCCACTACAGTGCTGACCCCTCACCCCGTGTTGATTACCAGGGGTTTATTCCCCGGTGTTGATCACCAGGGGTTGATTCCCAGGTGTTGATTACCAGGAGTTGATTCCCAGGTGTTGATTACCAGGGGTTGATTCCCAGATGTTGATTACCACCACTTCTACCCAAACCTTGTCTACAATACCTTACCTTTGAATACCTTTGAAGAATTTCGAGAGTATCTACTCTCTGAGCCCGGCCATGGGCCAGGCTCGTCTGGTGCTTGCCTGGTCAACCAGGCTGTTGCTGCTGGAGGCCCGCTGCCCCACATATCCATCACAGCCTGGTTGATCTGGCACCTGGTGAAGATATTTGTCCAGTTTCCTCTTGAAGGCTTCTACACTGGTTCCAGCCGTGTTTCAGATATCTTCTGGTAAGATGTTGAATAGTCTGGGACCCCGGATGTTAATACAGTGCTCCCGTATTGTCCCCACCGCACCCCTGCTCCTCACTGGGTTTATTTTACACTTTCTCCCATATCTCTCACTCCAGTATGTTGTTATGGCAGTGTGCAGATTTGGGACCAGGCCCTCAAGTACTTTCCAGGTATATATTATCATGTATCTCTCTCTCCTCAGCTCCAATGAGTACATGTTCAAGACTTGAAGGCGTTCCCAATAATTTAGATGTTTCAATGGCTCAATGTGAGCCGTAAACGATCTCTGGATTTGTTCCAGCTCTGCTATTTCTCCTGCCCTGAACGGGGCCGTCAGCACTGAGCAGTATTCTAAGTGGGGGAGCACTAGCGATTTGAATAGTGTCACCATCGGCATTATTTCACAAGACTAAACTCCAACCCAATCTACCACACTGAAGCCCAACCAAACCCCAGCCAACTGTGAAGCCTCGTCTCAGCCTCTTTGACAGCCTCAGCCAAGCTTCAAGATGATAGGTGCGCTGTCAAGCACATCCTGTCAACACGGACGTGAGAGGTGCGCTGTCAAGCACATCCTGTCAACACGGACGTGACAAGACTTCAGAACGCACCTAATGAAAGGCTGCTCCTTAGTTACTGCAGTCAAGAAATTTGACAACTAAGGTACATGAGCAACACCTTTGTATCTTTATTATTCATCAATAAAGATACCTAGGTGTTGTACATGTGTCTTATTCATCAACTTGTTTGTAATGTGAGCCGTTGATGGTATGATACTAAACAAAGTTGGACTTGACTTAGACCTGACTAGCTTAGGCCAGTAGGCGACTTGGACCTGCCTAGCATGGGCCAGTAGGTCTGCTGCAGTGCGCATTCTTTCATATGATCTTAGATCGCCGCCTCCGGTTTGCCTCGCAGACATTAGTGCAGCAGCACATACATCAATGCAGCAGCACATACATCAATGCAGCAGCACATACATCAGTGCAACAGCACATACATCAATGCAGCAGCACATACATCAGTGCAGCAGCACATACATCAATGCAGCAGCACATACATCAGTGCAGCAGCACATACATCAATGCAGCAGCACATACATCAATGCAGCAGCACATGCATCAATGCAGCAGCACATACATCAATGCAGCAGCACATGCATCAATGCAGCAGCACATACATAAATGCAGCAGCACATACATCAATGCAGCAGCACATACATCAATGCAGCAGCACATACATCAATTCAGCAGCACATACATCAATGCAGCAGCACATACATCAATGCAGCAGCACATACATCAATGCAGCAGCACATACATCAGTGCAGCAGCACATACATCAGTGCAGAAGACATACATCAGTGCAGCAGCACATACATCAGTGCAGCAGCACATACATCAATGCAGCAGACATACATCAATGCAGCAGCATATACATCAATGCAGCAGCACATACATCAATGCAGCAGCACATACATCAGTGCAGCAGCACATACATCAGTGCAGCAGCATATACATCAATGCAGCAGCACATACATCAGTGCAGCAGCACATACATCAGTGCAGCAGCACATACATCAATGCAGCAGACATACATCAATGCAGCAGCATATACATCAATGCAGCAGCACATACATCAATGCAGCAGCACATACATCAGTGCAGCAGCACATACATCAGTGCAGCAGCATATACATCAGTGTAGCAGCACATACATCAGTGCAGCAGCACATACATCAATGCAGCAGCACATACATCAGTGCAGCAGCACATACATCAGTGCAGCAGCACATACAACAATGCAGCAGACATACATCAATGCATCAGCACATACATCAATGCAGCAGCACATACATCAATGAGCAGACATACATCAGTGCAGCAGCACATACATCAGTGCAGCAGCACATACATCAATGCAGCAGACATACATCAATGCAGCAGCACATACATCAATTCAGCAGCACATACATCAATGCAGCAGCATATACATCAATGAGCAGACATACATCAGTGCAGCAGCACATACATCAATTCAGCAGACATACATCAATGCAGCAGCACATACATTAATGCAGCAGCACATACATCAATGCAGCAGCACATACATCAATGCAGCAGCACATACATCAGTGCAGCAGCACATACATCAATGCAGCAGCACATACATAAGTGCAGCAGCACATACATCAATGCAGCAGCACATACATCAGTGCAGCAGCACATACATCAGTGCAGCAGCACATACATCAGTGCAGCAGCACATACATCAATGCAGCAGCACATACATCAGTGCAACAGCACATACATCAATGCAGCAGCACATACATCAGTTCAGCAGCACATACATCATTGTAGCAGCACATACATCAATGTAGCAGCACATACATCAATGCAGCAGCACATACATCAGTGCAGCAGCACATACATCATTGTAGCAGCACATACATCAATGTAGCAGCACATACATCAATGCAGCAGCACATACATCAGTGCAGCAGCACATACATCAGTGCAGCAGCACATACATCAATGCAGCAGCACATACATCAGTGCAGCAGCACATACATCAATGCAGCAGCACATACATCAGTGCAGCAGCACATCACACGCAATACACATGCAGCAGACATACATCAATGCAGCAGCACATACATCAATGCAGCAGCACATACATCAATGCAGCAGCACATACATCAATGCAGCCCGCACATACATCAGTGCAGCAGCACATACATCATGCAGAAGACATACATCAATGCAGCAGCACATACATCAATGCAGCAGACATACATCAATGCAGCAGACATACATAATGCAGCAGCAATACATCAATGCAGCAGACATACATCAATGCAGCAGCACATACATCAGTGCAGCAGCACATACATCAGTGCAGCAGCAATACATCAATGCAGCAGCACAGTCAACATCAGTGCAGCAGCACATACATCAGTGCAGCAGCACATACATCAATGCAGCAGACATACATCAATGCAGCAGACATCATCATCAGCAGCAGGCACTTACTCGAATGTAGGGACACATCCATCAGCTTTTAGCAGCATCATACATCTGGCATGCACATGGTCATAACACCAGGTACGCATTGCATAATAGGGCACAGTTACTACGATCAATGCACAGCATACTCAGGGCGCACATACTCAGTGCAGAGACATACACAATGCAGCAGATATACATCAATGCATCAGCACTCATCAATGCAAGTACTACAATGACAGACCAACATAAGTTGCACACCATAATGGTCAGCACATATATCATTACAACATACATCAATGACAGCACTAAAAAAAAAAAAAAAAAAAAAAAAAAAAAAAAAAAAAAAAAAAAAAAAAAAAAAAAAAAAAAAAAAAAAAAAAAAAAAAAAAAAAAAAAAAAAAAAAAAAAAAAAAAAAAAAAAAAAAAAAAAAAAAAAAAAAAAAAAAAAAAAAAAAAAAAAAAAAAAAAAAAAAAAAAAAAAAATGCAGCAGCACATACATCAGTGCAGCAGCATACATCAATGTAGCAGCACATACATCAATGTAGCAGACATACATCAATGCAGCAGCACTACATCAGTGCAGCAGCACATACATCAATGCAGCAGCACATACATCAGTGCTGCAGCAGCACATACATCAATGCAGCAGACATACATCAATGCAGCAGCACATACATCAATGCAGCAGCACATACATCAATGCAGCAGCACATACATCAATGCAGCAGCATATACATCAATGAGCAGACATACATCAGTGCAGCAGCACATTCATCAGTGCAGCAGCACATACATCAATGCAGCAGACATACATCAATGCAGCAGCACATACATCAATGCAGCAGACATACATCAATGCAGCAGCACATACATTAATGCAGCAGCACATACATCAATGCAGCAGACATACATCAATGCAGCAGCACATACATCAGTGCAGCAGCACATACATCAGTGCAGCAGCACATACATCAATGCAGTAGCACATACATCAATGCAGCAGCACATACATCAGTGCAGCAGCACATACATCAGTGCAGCAGCACATACATCAGTGCAGCAGACATACATCAATGCAGCAGACATACATCAATGCAGCAGCAGGCACTACTGTACCCGTTAGACTAGTAGGTGACACATCCCACCTCAGCTTATTTGGAAGCCCAGCTTATCTAAGGTATACTGCCATCCCCTGGCATGCTACCCACAGTGGTCGACTAACACCCAGGTACCTACTTCTTGCTAAGTGAATAGGGGCAACAGGTTTTTAACCGTGACGGGTATCGAACCCTGGACCCTTAGTATGTGAGCTCAGGGCGCTAACAACTGAGGCACGAGACACTTCCACTGTGCAATTACCTTCTACTCCAAGTTATTTTATACACGAACTAAGAAGTTACCTTTTACTCTCAATAACAAGTTACCTTACAAGCTTCGACACGTCACCAAGAACCAGCTGAAGTTGTCATCAATAAAACCTATTTTAATAGGTTTTGTTGAGGTCCGTATACATTATTTCTAAATAATGTAATGTCCGTATACATTATTTTTAAATAATGTAATGTCCGTATACATTTTTTTTAAATAATATAATGTCCGTATACATTATTTTTAAATAATGTAATGTCCGTATACATTATTTTTAAATAATGTAATGTCCATATACTTTATTTTTAAATAAGAACATAAGAAAGAAGGAACACTGCAGCAGGCTTACTGGCCCATGCGAGGCAGGTCCAATTCTCCCACCGACTTAAACAATGCCTTGACCTGGTCAGGTCAGTCACATTCACTTAAGGAAGGAGCACGGCATCTGACCTAGTAGCACAAGCTAGTCAGGTCCAACTCACCCACGCATGTATTTATCCAACCTATTTTTAAAACTACACAATGTACATAAAGTAATGTCCGTATACATTATTTTTAAATAATGTAATGTCCGTATACATTATTTTTAAATAATGCATACCAGCAATAGTGCTTAGTGCGTTGCCACACACTTAACTATTCTCTAGTGACTACTAGTGCCTAGCGCACTGCCAGACACTAAATTAATCTTGAGTGACCTTGTTCTGTCACATACACAACTATTTAAGCGCTGACGCCATTTTTTACGATGCTATTCATAGACAGTGACCAGTCGTCAGTGGTACACACAGAGCACCTCTCAGAGCAGACCATTACAAGTATTAAATTAAAAGCCAGCTCCTTGTTTATGTTGTTACGGTTAATTTATTTATGAGGAAGGTTCATCCAACACGACTTATGTACACACTTGCGCTTGTTTTCACAGCGCTACAAACCTCCAGAAATTTATAAGGACAGAAAGAGGCGTGAGATGGATTATCTCCCTGATATTAGTTGGCTCTTCAAGGGAATGATAAAGAAAGAAGCGTAAAATGGATTATCTCCCTGATATTAGTTGGCTCTTCAAGGGAATGATAAAGAAAGAAGCGTGAGATGGATTATCTCCCTGATATTGGTTGGCTCTTCAAGGGAATGATAAAGAAAGAAGCGTGAGATGGATTATCTCCCTGATATTGGTTGGCTCTTCAAGGGAATGATAAAGAAAGAAGCGTAAGATGGATTATCTCCCTGATATTAGTTGGCTCTTCAAGGGAATGATACAGAAAGAAGCGTAAAATGGATTATCTCCCTGATATTAGTTGGCTCTTCAAGGGAATGATAAAGAAAGAAGCGTGAGATGGATTATCTCCCTGATATTAGTTGGCTCTTCAAGGGAATGATAAAGAAAGAAGCGTAAGATGGATTATCTCCCTGATATTAGTTGGCTCTTCAAGGGAATGATACAGAAAGAAGCGTAAAATGGATTATCTCCTGATATTAGTTGGCTCTTCAAGGGAATGATAAAGAAAGAAGCGTGAGATGGATTATCTCCCTGATATTAGTTGGCTCTTCAAGGGAATGATAAAGAAAGAAGCGTAAGATGGATTATCTCCCTGATATTAGTTGGCTCTTCAAGAGGAGGATACTGGTGAAGCGGATCCTACCTAATTACCTCCTGTTCCCTAGGAACTAAGTGCCTGTTATGGCTATGTTATGGTTGTTATGACCACAACATTGTGTCAATCGCATCTGCTAGAAAAATGACAGGATGGATAATGATAACCTTCAAAACCAGGGATGCCAAGCCCATGATGACACTCTTCAGGTCGCTTGTTCTATCTAGGCTGGAATATTGCTGCACACTAACAGCACCTTTCAAGGCAGGTGAAATTGCTGAACTAGAAAATGTACAGAGAACCTTCACGGCACACATAAGTGCGATAAAACACCTAAATAACTGGGAACGGTTGAAGTTCCTCGATCTGTACTCCCTGGAACGCAGGCGGGAGAGATACATGATTATATACACCGGGAAAATCCTAGAGGGATTAGTACCAAATATGCACACGAAAATCACTCCCTATAAAAGCAAAAGACTTGGCAGACGATGCAACATCCCCCAATGAAAAGCAGGGGTGCCACTAGCACGATAAGAGACAACACAATAAGTGTCAGGGGCCAAAGGCTGTTCAACTACCTCCCAGCATACATAAGGGGGATTACCAATAGACCCATGGCTGTCTTCAAGAAGGCGCTAGACAGGCACCTAAAGTCAGTACCTGACCAGCCGAGCTGTGGTTCTTACGTCGGTTTACATGCGGCCAACAGTAACAGCCTGGTTGATCAGACCCTGATCCACCATGAGGCCTGGTCACAGACCAAGCCGCGGGGACATTGACCCCCGAAACCCTCTCCAGGTATACTCCAGGTATGACTTGTAAATGGTCCAAGTCGGACCGAAACGTCGTTACAAGCTCCTCTCTCTCCTAGGTGTGGGTTATTTGCTAGATCCTGCAACCATTTAGCTATTCAATGCTTAAAACATATTCACTCTCTAACATAAACTAACACAATCATTATCAATTTGTCACTGTCGTGATTATTTCACTCTCACTTTACATTGATCTCAATCACTAATGACTAACTAGTCAGTCTGGTGAGTCAGACGCATGTGTAACACATGGGTGTTACACTTGCGTCTGACACACACAGGGCTTCTTCAGTCTTAAGTGCTGTATTTTGACGGCACTGGCACTACTAAGCAAGACAACGACCGCAACACACACGACCACGACAACCACACACAAGACTACGACAACCACACACAAGACCACGACAACCACACACACGGCCACGACAACCACACACACGACCACGTCAACCACACACATGACCACGACAACCACACACAGGACCACGACAACCACACACACACTACGACAACCACACACAAGACTACGACAACCACACACAAGACCACGACAACCACACACAAGACTACGACAACCACACACAAGACTACGACAACCACACACAAGACTACGACAACCACACAAGACTACGACAACCACACACAAGACCACGACAACCACACACAAGACTACGACAACCACACACAAGACCACGACAACCACACACAAGACTACGACAACCACACACAAGACTACGACAACCACACACAAGACCACGACAACCACACACAAGACTACGACAACCACACACAAGACTACGACAACCACACACAAGACCACGACAACCACACACAAGACTACGACAACCACACACAAGACTACGACAACCACACACAAGACTACGACAACCACACACAAGACTACGACAACCACACACAAGACTACGACAACCACACACAAGACCACGACAACCACACACAAGACCACGACAACCACACACACAAGACTACGACAACAACACACAAGACTACGACAACCACACACAAGACTACGACAACCACACACAACACCACGACAACCACACACAACACCACGACAACCACACACAAGACTACGACAACCACACACAAGACTACGACAACCACACACAAGACCACGACAACCACACACAAGACTACGACAACCACACACAAGACCACGACAACCACACACAAGACCACGACAACCACACACAAGACTACGACAACCACACACAAGACTACGACAACCACACACAAGACCACGACAACCACACACAAGACCACGACAACCACACACAAGACCACGACAACCACACACAAGACTACGACAACCACACACAAGACTACGACAACCACACACAAGACTACGACAAGTACACACAAGACTACGACAATCACACACAAGACCACGACAACCACACACAAGACTACGACAACTAAACACATGACCACGACAACCACACACAAGACCACGACAACCACACACAAGACCACGACAACCACACACAAGACTACGACAACCACACACAAGACTACGACAACCACACACAAGACCACGACAACCACACACACAAGACTACGACAACTAAACACATGACCACGACAACCACACACACGGCCACGACAACCACACACATGACCACGTCAACCACACACAAGACCACGACAACCACACACAGGACCACGACAACCACACACAGGACCACGACAATCACACACAGGACCACGACAACCACACACAAAACCACGGCAACCACACACAAGACCGCGACAACCACACACACACAAGACGCTTTATATTTATAATATACATAAAAAATGACCTTCAATAGGCCTGTAGGCCAACACTCAACCTCAAGTTATTAAGAAAGGCAATTTGTTGAATAATTTTCTATCCGGACGACGTTTCATTCTGTAAGCTGCAACTATGAAGCCCAATCCCTAGACCCATTATGGGCCCAGTCCCTAGACCCATTATGGGCCCAGTCCCTAGACCCATTATGGGCCCAGTCCCTAAACCCATTATGGGCCCAGTCCCTAGACCCATTATGGGCCCAGTCCCTAGACCCATTATGGGCCCAGACCCTAGACCCATTATGGGCCCAGTCCCTAGACCCATTATGGGCCCAGTCCCTAGACCCATTATGGGCCCAGTCCCTAGATCCATTATGGGCCCAGTCCCTAGACCCATTATGGGCCCAGTCCCTAGACCCATTATGGGCCCAGTCCCTAGACCCATTATTAGCCCAGTCCCTAGACCCATTATGGGCCCAGTCCCTAGACCCATTATGGGCCCAGACCCTAGACCCATTATGGGCCCAGTCCCTAGACCCATTATGGGCCCAGTCCCTAGACCCATTATGGGCCCAGTCCCTAGACCCATTATGGGCCCAGTCCCTAGACCCATTATGGGCCCAGTCCCTAGACCCATTATGGGCCCAGTCCCTAAACCCATTATGGGCCCAGTCCCTAGACCCATTATGGGCCCAGTCCCTAGACCCATTATGGGCCCAGTCCCTAGACCCATTATGGGCCCAGTCCCTAGACCCATTATGGGCCCAGTCCCTAGACCCATTATGGGCCCAGTCCCTAGATCCATTATGGGCCCAGTCCCTAGACCCATTATGGGCCCAGTCCCTAGACCCATTATGGGCCCAGTCCCTAGACCCATTATTAGCCCAGTCCCTAGACCCATTATGGGCCCAGTTCCTAGACCCATTATGGGCCCAGACCCTAGACCCATTATGGGCCCAGTCCCTAGACCCATTATGGGCCCAGTCCCTAGACCCATTATGGGCCCAGTCCCTAGACCCATTATGGGCCCAGTCCCTAGACCCATTATGGGCCCAGTCCTCAGACCCATTATGGGCCCAGTCCTAGACCCATTATGGGCCCAGTCCTAGACCCATTATGGGCCCAGTCCCTAGACCCATTATGGGCCCAGTCCCTAGACCCATTATGGGCCCAGTCCCTAGACCCATTATGGGCCCAGTCCCTAGACCCATTATGGGCCCAGTCCCTAGACCCATTATGGGCCCAGTCCCTAGACCCATTATGGGCCCAGTTTCTAGACCTATGGGCCCATCCCTAGACCCATTATGGGCCCAGTCCTAGACCCATTATGGGCCCAGTCCCTAGACCATTATAGCCCAGTCCCAGACCATTATGGGCCCAGTCTAGACCCATTATGGCCAGTCCCTAGACCCATTATGGGCCCAGTCCTAGACCCAATGGCCCAGTCCCTAGACCCATTATGGGCCCAGTCCCTAGACCCATTATGGGCCCAGTCCTAGACCCATTATGGGCCCAGTCCCTAGACCCATTATGGGCCCAGTCCCTAGACCCATTATGGGCCTAGTCCCTAGACCCATTATGGGCCCAGTCTCTAGACCCATTATGGGCCCAGTCCCTAGACCCATTATGGGCCCAGTCCTAGACCCATTATGGCCCAGTCCTAGACCCATTATGGGCCAGTCCTAGACCCATTATGGGCCCAGTCCTAGACCCATATGGCCCAGTCCTGACCCATTATGGGCCCAGTCCCAGACCCATTATGGGCCCAGTCCCTAGACCCATTATGGGCCAGTCCCTAGACCCATATGGCCCAGTCCCTAGACCCATTATGGGCCCAGTCCTAGACCCATTATGGGCCCAGTCTCTAGACCCATTATGGAGCCCAGACCCTATGAGCCCATTATGTGCCTAGTCCCTAGACCCATTATGGGCCCAGTCTCTAGACCCATTATGGGCCCAGTCCCTAGACCCATTATGGGCCCAGTCCTAGACCCATATGGCCCAGTCCTAGACCATTATGGGCCAGTCCCTAGACCCATTATGGCCCAGTCCCTAGACCCATTATGCCCAGTCCCAGACCCATTAGGCCAGTCCCTAGACACCATTATGGCCCAGTCCCAGACCCATTATGGGCCCAGTCCCGACCCATTATGGCCTGCTACCATTAGAGCTAGACCCATATGGCGCTCTTGGGCGCCCATATGGGCCAGCCCAGACCCATATGGGCCAGTCAGATCCATTATGGACCAGCCCTAGGCCCATCCTACCTATGGGCCAAGTCCCAGACCCATTATGGGATCCTAATTATGAGTCTAGACCATTAGGGCAGTCCTAGACATATGGGCCAGTCTGACCATTATGGGCCCAGTCTCTAGACCATTATGGGCCCAGTCCCTAGACCCATTATGGGCCCAGTCCCTAGACCACATCTATGGCCCAGTCCTAGACCCATTATGGGCCTCTGACTAAGGCCCATCCCTAGCTTATGGCCAGTCTGACCATATGGCAACCCTGACCATGTTTGGGCCATAATGAAGATACCAGTAAATGACGGCTCTATCAACTGCTAGATCTTATGTGCTGTCCCTTTGATGGACATCCACTTATTACCCATGTTCTGACCATGCCGCAGGTCGTGGGTACAGTAGGGAACACTAGTCAACACCTGACCCAGTTATTCAGCATCTTACAGAAGATATCAGAAACACTGCTGGGACAAGTGTAGAATCCAAGGGGAACGACAAGATCTTCACCAGTTCAGTCAACCAGGCTGTGATGGATATGGGGCTGCAGGCGACCAGCAGCAACAGCCTGGTTAACCAGGCTATCACCAGACGAGCCTGGCCTATGCCCGGGCTCCGGGAGTAGAAAGACTCTGGAACCTCATCAAAGGTATGTATTGCTATGCTGTCATATGCTGTAGTGTATATGTCGTCTTGGTTTATGCTGTGTTCTGTCTTGTACTCACCTAGTTGTGGTTGCAGGGTCATTCACAGCTCCTGGCCCTTCTTTCACTGGTCGCTACTAGGTTCTTTCTGCTCCATGACTTTATATACCTGTGGTGTGTTGACTGTGTTATTAAAGTCCGCCTAGGCTTCACTAGCAGAGAGTGTGCGCAAGAAGTACTCACTAGCGCATCTCTAGTATTTCATCAATGATACAACATTACTAGTAGGCAAAATATGAGCAAGGACGCGAAGCAAGTTACTTACACAAGGAAAGAAAATAATGCTACACGGCGCCTCTCAAGGTTACAAGATCAACGTGATAAACAAATTAAGCTAAAAAAAAAAATGGCCACTTTTAAAAAAAATTGCCATTGTGAAGACCCTTACCAAGGAATCAGATCCCATGACGCAGCAGAAGAGACTATGATACCTTAACATCAGTCACACACAACACGACGTTCGAACATCAGCACACACAACACGACGCCATTAGCCACACAGAACACGACGTGTAAACATGAACATTCAAGCAGACGCACACACACACACACACACACCAGGAGCTATGACTCGACCCCTGCAACCACAAATAGTTGAGTACAAATAGTTGAGTACACACACACACACACTAGGAGACTAATATTAACTCTCGTACACTACCCCGAACGACTTTTTTTTTGTTTCCAAACACGAGACTTGTTTATGTTTACAATACCAGAGAGGTGAGCGGGGGTTTCCCTGGGTAATTTGCTGTCTCCTCTGTGGGTGTTCTAGGCTTGGTTGGTAGCGTCCTCGGCTCACACGCTGAGGGACCTGGGATCGCTCCCCGGCACGGGCGTATTTTCTTACACCTGTTGCCGTTGTTCACCTAGCAGCAAGTAGGTATCTGGGTGTTACAAGACTGCCTTACCTACCTACCTACCTGGCTTTAATTCTAGGGTAGAGGATCAAACGACCCTCAGGTTGTTCTTCAACTCTATATATCCTTGGTTAGGCCTCATTTAGATTATGCTACACAGTTTTGGTCACCGTATTACAGAATGGATATAAATGCTCTGGAAAATGTACAGAGGAGGATGACAAAGTTGATTCCATGTATCAGAAATCTTCCCTATGAGGATAGACTGAGGGCCTTGAATCTACACTCTCTAGAAATGCGTAGAATTAGGGAGGATATGATTGAGGTGTATAAGTGGAAAACAGAAATAAATAAAAGGGATGTAAATAGCGTGCTAAAAATATTTAGCCAAGACAGGACTCGCAGCAATGGTTTTAAGTTGGAAAAATTCAGATTCAGGAAGGATATAGGAAAACACTGGTTTGGTAATAGAGTTGTGGATGAGTGGAACAAAATCCAGAGTACAGTCATAGAAGTTAAGATGTTGTGTAGTTTTAAAAATAGGTTAGACAAATACATGAATGGGTGTGGGTGGGTGTGAGTTGGACTTGATTGGCTTGGGCCAGTAGGTGAGCTGGACCTGTCTAGCATGGGCCAGTAGGCCTGTTGCAGTGTTCTTTCTTTCTTATGTTCCTCTCTTTGTCAATGGTAGAAGTCGGATCGAAACGTCGTTATGAGCTTCTTTCTCCAATCTGTGGGTTATGTGTATATTGTTTTAATCACGGTATTGTGCTTTTTTGTTCTTTAAATCGGGATATCCTGGTTACTAACCCACTGGGGTAATAATCCCAGCAAAATCATCATCTTCTCTGTTTGTCAGTCCTTCTGTTTACGTTAGTAGGAATAATGACTAATGTGACAAGTGGCACGTTTCGCTCTCCAGGAGCTTGTCGCCGTTACGACTTGAGAAAGCTCCTGGGGAGCAAACTTGCACATAATGTCACATTAGTTCATTGTCCTTTACTAACATATTGTCGGTAATTCTACCAATATTATTACATTCTGTTTACTTATCAGTTTGACTCTGTCTACATCCTTTCCTCTCTACTCTCTTTCCTTATTGCTTTATTCTCCTCCCTCTGTCTTATTCCTTCCTATTTACTTGTATTTTCCCCCACACCACAACAGTCACGCTTTGATCCTATCGACAGGCGGAGAAATTTTCCACTGTTAATATATCGGCTCTTTAATATATCGATCCTTTAATTTATCGACCCTTTAATATATATACCCTTTAATATATAGACCCTTTAACACATCGGCCCTTTAACATAAAGACTCTTTAATATATTAGCCCTTTAACATATAGACCCTTTAATATATTGGCCCCTTAACACATAGACCCCTAAACATATAGACCCTTTAATATATAAACCTTTTAATAAATCGACATTTCGCTCAAGAAGCTTTGTCAGGTCAACTCAATAAAGCTTTCCCTGGCAAGAAACGTCGAGTAATTAAGTTGTTGTTTTTCGCTGCTTCCTGGGTTCCCATCATCCAGTACCTCCTGTCTCCTCAGGCTTGGAGGTACGACACCCAGTACCTCTCCTGTTCCTCCAGGGTCTGGAACGCAGCCAGTACCTCCTCACTGTCTCCTAGGCTTGGAGGTACTGGACAGCCTCAGTACTACTGTCTCCTCAGGCTTGGAGGACTGGAGAGCAGCCAGTACCTCACTGTCTCCTCAGGTTGGAGGACTGAGACGCAGCCCGACCTCACTGTCTCCTCAGGCTTGAGGTACTGGAGACGCACCTCAGTACCTCACTGTCTCCTCTAGGCTTGGAGGTACTGGAGACGCAGCCCAGTACCTCACTGTCTCCTCAGGCTTGGAGGTACTGAGACGCAGCCCCAGTCCTCACTGTCTCTCCAGGCTTGAGGACTGGAGACGCAGCCTCAGTCCTCACTGTCTCCTCAGGCTTGAGGTCTGAGACGCAGCCCCAGTACCTCACTGCCTCCTCTAGGCTTGGAGACTGAGACGCACCCTCAGTCCTCACTGTCTCCTCTAGGCTTGGAGGTACTGGGACGCAGCCCTCAGTACCTACTGTCTCCTCTAGCTTGAGTCTGGAACGCAGCGCTCAGGCCTCACTGTCTCTTAAGCTTGGAGACTGGAGAACGCCCTCAGTACCTCACTTCTCCTTAGCTTGAGGCTACTGGAGACGCAGCCCATACCTCACTTCCTCCTAGACTTAGAGGTATGGAGACGCAGCCCTCAGTACCTCACTGTCTCCTCTAGGCTTGGAGGTACTGGAGACGCTAGCCCTAGTACCTCACTGTCTCCTCAGGCTTGGAGGTACTGGAGACGCAAGCCCTCAGTACCTCACTGTCTCCTCAGGCTTGGAGGTACTGGAGACGCAGCCTCAGTACCTCACTGTCTCCTCCAGGCTTGGAGGTACTGGAGACGCAGCCCTCAGTACCTCACTGTCTCCTCCAGGCTTGGAGGTACTGGAGACGCAGCCCAGTACCTCACTGTCTCCTCTAGGCTTGGAGGTACTGGAGACGCAGCCCCAGTACCTCACTATCTCCTCTAGGCTTGGAGGTACTGGAGACGCAGCCCCAGTACCTCACTGTCTCCTCTAGGCTTGGAGGTACTGGAGACGCAGCCCTCAGTACCTCACTGTCTCCTCCAGGCTTGGAGGTACTGGAGATGCAGCCCCAGTACCTCACTGTCTCCTCTAGGCTTGGAGGTACTGGAGACGCAGCCCTCAGTACCTCACTGTCTCCTCTAGGCTTGGAGGTACTGGAGACGCAGCCCTCAGTACCTCACTGTCTCCTCTAGGCTTGGAGGTACTGGAGACGCAGCCCTCAGTACCTCACTGTCTCCTCTAGGCTTGGAGGTACTGGAGACGCAGCCCAGTACCTCACTGTCTCCTCTAGGCTTGGAGGTACTGGAGACGCAGCCCTCAGTACCTCACTGTCTCCTCTAGGCTTGGAGGTACTGGAGACGCAGCCTCAGTACCTCACTGTCTCCTCTAGGCTTGGAGGTACTGGAGACGCAGCCCTCAGTACCTCACTGTCTCCTCTAGGCTTGGAGGTACTGGAGACGCAGCCCTCAGTACCTCACTGTCTCCTCTAGGCTTGGAGGTACTGGAGACGCAGCCCTCAGTACCTCACTGTCTCCTCTAGGACTTGGAGGTACTGGAGACGCAGCCCTCAGTACCTCACTGTCTCCTCTAGGCTTGGAGGTACTGGAGACGCAGCCCTCAGTACCTCACTGTCTCCTCTAGGCTTGGAGGTACTGGAGACGCAGCCCTCAGTACCTCACTGTCTCCTCTAGGCTTGGAGGTACTGGAGACGCAGCCCTCAGTACCTCACTGTCTCCTCTAGGCTTGGAGGTACTGGAGACGCAGCCTCAGTACCTCACTGTCTCTCTAGCTTGAGGTACTGGAGACCAGCCCAGTACCTCACTGTCTCCTAGGCTTGAGGTACTGGAGACGCAGCCTCAGCTCATCCCTCAGCTTGAGGTACTGGAGACCAGCCTAGTACCTCACTCTCCAGGCTTGGAGGTACTGGAGACGCAGCCTCAGTACTCACTGTCTCCTCAGGCTTGGAGGTACTGGGCAGCCTCAGTACCTCACTGTCTCCTCAGGCTTGGAGGTACTGGAGAGCAGCCCCAGTACCTCACTGTCTCCTCTAGGCTTGGAGGTACTGGAGACGCAGCCCTCAGTACCTCACTGTCTCCTCTAGGCTTGGAGGTACTGGAGACGCAGCCCTCAGTACCTCACTGTCTCCTCTAGGCTTGAGGTACTGAGCAGCCTCAGTACCTCATGTTCTCTAGCTTAGGTACTGGAGACGCAGCCCCAGTACCTCACTTCTCCTCTAGACTTAGGAGGTACTGGAGACGCAGCCCTCAGTACCTCACTGTCTCCTCTAGGCTTGGAGGTACTGGAGACGTAGCCCTCAGTACCTCACTGTCTCCTCTAGGCTTGGAGGTACTGGAGACGCAGCCCTCAGTACCTCACTGTCTCCTCTAGGCTTGGAGGTACTGGAGACGCAGCCTCAGTACCTCACTTCTCCTCTAGGCTTGGAGGTACTGGAGACGCAGCCTTAGTACCTCACTTCTCCTCCAGGCTTGGAGGTACTGGAGACGCAGCCCTCAGTACCTCACTGTCTCCTATAGCTTGGAGGTACTGGAGACGCAGCCCCAGTACCTCATCTCTCCTCTAGACTTGGAGGTACTGGAGACGCAGCCCCCAGTACCTCACTCTCTCCTCTAGACTTGGAGGTACTGGAGACGCAGCCCCCAGTACCTCACTCTCTCCTCTAGACTTGGAGGTACTGGAGACGCAGCCCCCAGTACCTCACTGTCTCCTCTAGGCTTGGAGGTACTGGAGACGCAGCCCTCAGTACCTCAGTCTCTCCTCTAGACTTGGAGGTACTGGAGACGCAGCCCTCAGTACCTCTCTGTCTCCTCCAGGCTTGGAGGTACTGGAGACGCTCCCAGTACCTCACTGTCTTCTCTAGGCTTGGAGGTACTGGAGACGCAGCCCCCAGTACCTCCTCACTGTCTCCTCCAGGCTTGGAGGTACTGGAGACGCAGCCCCCAGTACCTCACTGTCTCCTCTAGGCTTGGAGGTACTGGAGACGCAGCCCCCAGTACCTCACTGTCTCCTCTAGGCTTGGAGGTACTGGAGACAGCCCCAGTACCCTGACCACCCTCGTATCATAATGCCTCTAGTCAAACTATCTATGAATACGTTAAAATACCACGTGACCCACAAAGACTTACTTGTCATTTCTTTTTATTTAATAATAATAATAATAATAATAATAATAATAATAATTATTATTATTATTATTATTATTATTATTATTATTATTATTATTATTATTATTATTATTATATATATATAATAATAATAATAATAATAATAATATAATATATAATAATAATAATAATAATAATATATATTATTATATATTATTATTTTATTATTATTAATAATAATAAAAAATAATAATATTATTATTATTATTATTATTATTATTATTATTATTATTATTATTATTATTATTATTATTAACTTGCAGCTTTAAGCGTAAATTTATTGGCATAGATTCTGTTGTATTTACAACTTGTTTGTAATCTTAACAACGCTCAATATAACGACAAATCCCAAAGCCCCCAAAAGACAACACAAAAACGGACAACAACATCAAGACAACAACACCCAGGACAACGACAAAACACCAGACAACGAACAACACCAGACAACGACAACACCAGGACAAACACAGACAACGACAACACACCAGAAACGACAACACAAGACAACAACAACACCCAGACAACGACAACAACACCCAGACAACGACACAACACCCAAGACAACGACAACACCAGGAAAGACAACAAACCCAGACAAGACAACAACACCCAAGACAACGACAACAACACCCAGGACAACGACACAAACCCAAGACAACGACAACAACACCCAGACAACGACAACAACACCCAAGACAACGAACAACACCAAGACAACGACAACAACCCAGGACAACGACAACAAACCCAAGACAAGACAACAACACCCAAGACAACGACAACAACACCCAGGACAACGACAACAACACCCAAGACAACAACAACACCCAAGACAACGACAACAACACCCAGGACAACGACAACAACACCAAGACAAGACAACAACACCCAAGACAACGACAACAACACCCAGGACAACGACAACACCCAAGACAACGACAACAACACCCAGGACAACGACAACAACACCCAAGACAACAACAACACCCAAGACAACGACAACAACACCCAGGACAACGACAACAAAACCAAGACAATGACAACAACACCCAAGACAACGACAACAACACCCAGGACAACGACGACAACACCCAAGACAACGACAGACAACACCCAGACAACGACAACCAAGACAAGACCAACACCAGACAACGACAACAACACCCAAGACAACGACAACCAGACAACACAAACCCAGACAACGACGACAACACCCAAGACAACAACAACACCCAAGACAACGACAACAACACCCAAGACAACAACAACACCCAAGACAACGACAACAACACCCAGGACAACGACAACAACACCCAAGACAACGACAACAACACCCAGGACAACGACGACAACACCCAAGACAACAACAACACCCAAGACAACGACAACAACACCCAGGACAACGACAACAAAACCCAAGACAATGACAACAACACCCAAGACAACGACAACAACACCCAGGACAACGACGACAACACCCAAGACAACGACAACAACACCCAGGACAACGACAACAACACCCAAGACAACGACAACAACACCCAGGGCAACGACGACAACACCCAAGACAACAACAACACCCAAGACAACGACAACAACACCCAGGACAACGACAACAAAACCCAAGACAATGACAACAACACCCAAGACAACGACAACACCCAGGACAACGACGACAACACCCAAGACAACGACAACACCCAAGACAATAACAACAACACCCAAGACAACGACAACAACACCCAGAACGACGACAGCAACTGCCAGAACAACGACAGCAACAGCCACACACAAGAGGCGGGGCCAGAAGCTGTGAATCGTCCCCTGCAACTACAATTAGGTGAGCACAAAGCCAGGACAACAACGACACACAAGACAGCAACAGTAGGTGGGAAAAACATAATTGCCTTAGGTAAGGACGATCACAACAGTTGGTGTGCCAATGATTTACCATGGAACAGTTCCTGTTAGAACGGCCTTCAAGGCCAGACCAGACCTCTCTGCTCTGATCAACCGGCCTGTTAGTGCTTCCTGCTCGCATGAGGAGACAAATAATGAAAAAAATGGGAGAAAGGGGGAAGGAAAAGAGAAAGAAGAGAGAGAGAGAGAGAGAGAGAGAGAGAGAGAGAGAGAGAGAGAGAGAGAGAGAGAGAGAGAGAGAGAGAGAGAGAGAGAGAGAGAGAGAGAGAGAGAGACGGTAGAAAAAGAGAAGAGGTTGGTTGGAAAGTGTGGGAAATAACAAAGAGGAGGGAGGGGAATGGAGGGAGAGAAAGAGGAAGGAGGGAAGAGGAGAGGAACTGATGATTCTGAGAAGGAATACATTGGTAAATCACGGGAAGTGTGGAAAGGAGAGGAGAGGAGGAAGAGGCAGTGTGAGGGAGTGAAGGGAACAGTGTGAGGGAGTGAAGGGAAAGTGTGAGGGAGCAGTGTGAGGGAGTGAAGGGAACAGTGTGAGGGAGTGAAGGGAACAGTGTGAGGGAGTGGAGGGAGTGGAGGGAGAAGTGTGAGGGAGGCAGTAGTGAGAGCAGGGAGTGGAGGGAGCATCTTGGTGACTTAACCCCAGTCAAGGTGACCCTGACCTTACTCTTATTCCTCCTCCTCCTACTACTACTACTACTACTACCGCTATTACTACTCCTACCACTACTACTACTACTCCTACCACTACTATTAGTACTACTACAACAACAACAACAACAACAACTACAACAACAACAACAACAACTACAACAACAACAACAACTACTACTACTATTATTCATGACCTTTCTCATAGTCCTCACTATCCACATAGCCATCATAGTCCTCACTATCCACATAGCCATCAGAGTCCTCACTATCCACATAGCCATCATAGTCCTCACTATCCACATAGCCATCATAGTCCTCACTATCCACATAGCCATCATAGTCCTCACTATCCACATAGCCATCATAGTCCTCACTATCCACATAGCCATCAGAGTCCTCACTATCCACATAGCCATCATAGTCCTCACTATCCACATAGCCATCAGAGTCCTCACTATCCACATAGCCATCATAGTCCTCACTATCCACATAGCCATCAGAGTCCTCACTATCCACATAGCCATCATAGTCCTCACTATCCACATAGCCATCATAGTCCTCACTATCCACATAACCATCATAGTCCTCACTATCCACATAGCCATCATCACCCTCCACCCCCCCCCCTCTTGCTACACCATCCCTGTAGAGTAAATGATTCGCCGTGTCATGGCACCTGGCCACCCTTCCTTCCTCCCCTCTATTCATCATTATTTCGTCATACACCCTCCTATCCCCTCCCTTCTATTCATCATCATCTATCCCTACTCCCCCTCTCCCTACCTATCAACAGAGCAGTTAGTGTCGCCTGGCAGAGACTAAATGGTTAAAAATTAACTTACACGATTTTTTTTCAGCGAGTTATACTGTGGTTACACTGCGTTTATATGAACATAAGAAAGGAGGAACACTGCAGCAGGCCTACTGGCCCATACTAGGCACGTCCTCCTCAAACCCAAACCTACTAACAAAAATATTTGACCATGGAATAAGCTATGATAATACGTTTTGTTCATTTATGTGCAAGTATGTATTGACCATTGTGGGCCAATAGGGACTTGCAGTCTTCCTCCTTTCTTATGGTCTTAAATCCAACCCCTCTCGTTCATGTATTCATCTAACCTAAATCTGAAGCTACAGATGGTTTTAGTTTCAATGACCCTACTAGGTAGACTGTTCCACTTTACAATATTGCTTTTTTATAATATTTGTTGATAAATGAGACACTTTTAAATGGGTGTCTCATCAACGTGTCGGTTTTTTAATCTATTTATTCCCATAATATGACTTGTTGTTGGAGTCTGAACAAGGTGACACTTACGATGCAATTCAGGAAAATTGGTTAGCCGGCTATGACGTACATATGTAGAAAAACCGAAAAGTTGAAAAATTAGACACTTGTACAACATTTGGGAATCTTTACTGTGGAAACGTTTCGCCCACCAGTGACTTCTTCAGTCCGATACAAGGATGAATGGCGGAAAATGAGGAGCTGATGAAGACCTGATAAGATATTTATCATCAAGGTCGTCACTTCTGCCTCTTATTGGCTGATTAAAATTTTTAAGTCAGGTTACTGTCTGTTTGACTCACAAAACATTAAAGCTGCTTGACATTCAACGTTTCCGGAACTGGAAGAGCAGTCATTGTGAGTGTTGTGAAACACTGTTGGTAGATGACCGGTCATTGTGAGTGTTGTGAAACACTGTTGGTAGATGACCGGTCATTGTGAGTGTTGTTGGTAGATGACCGGTCATTGTGAGTTTTGTGAAACACTGTTGGTAGATGACCTGTCATTGTGAGTGTTGTGAAACACTGTTAAGAACATAAGAATGGAGGAACACTGCAGAAGGCCTACTGGCCCATACAAGGCAGGTCCTTATCAAAACCACCACTACCTAAGAATTTATTCCCGTACTCACGACACTAATCAAACCCAGCCCCTCCCACTCATATATTTGTCCAATCTCTTTTTAAATCCACCCAAGGTCCCAGCCTCTATCACCCTACTCGGAAGATTGTTCCACGCATCTACAACTCTGTTCGAAAACCAGTACTTGCCTATGTCCTTTCTAAATCTAAATTTATCCAATTTAAATCCGTTATTTCTGGTTCTTACTTGGTTCGATATCCTCAGTATTTTATTAATATCTCCTTTGTTTATGCCCATCATCCACTTGTTGGTAGATGACCGGTCATTGTGAGTGTTGTTGGTAGATGACCGGTCATTGTGAGTGTTGTGAAACACTGTTGGTAGATGACCGGTCATTGTGAGTGTTGTGAAACACTGTTGGTAGATGACCGGTCATTGTGAGTGTTGTGAAACACTGTTGGTAGATGACCGGTCATTGTGAGTGTTGTGAAACACTATTGGTAGATGACCGGTCATTGTGAGTTGTGAAACACTATTGGTAGATGACCGGTCATTGTGAGTGTTGTGAAACACTGTTGGTAGATGACCGGTCATTGTGAGTGTTGTGAAA
>WNWK01026146.1:0-27733 GCA_009830355.1 Cherax destructor
TGGACCCATTATGTACCTCTGTAATCTTTTGACTACCGCCCACAGGATGGGTATGGGGTGTAGATGAATGGTTCAGAGAACCGACAAGTTGTTAAATTAGACACATATGCAACACTTGGGTATCTTTATTGAGAAACGTTTCGCCACACAGTGGCTTCATCAGTCAATACAAAGTAGAAGGTGAAAGAGAGAGGAGTTTGAGGTTATCAGTCCCTCGGCCTGGAGTCGATGTGTTCAGTCCATCAATCTTGTTAGAAGTGAGCACAAAGCCGTAGAGGTGGCTTATATGCTGTAATCAGGTGAGATGAAGCAGGAGGAGGCAGGTCATAGTGGTATCAACCACTAGTCGAAGTAAGTCCTTGTCCAAAGGTTTGGACAAATGTTGAAGAATCCCTTTGTATCAATAAAGATACCCAAGTGTTGCATATGTGTCTAATTTAACAACTTGTCGGTTCTCTGAACCATTCATCTACATCCTGTCTGACACAGCAACTTCTTGGGATCTTGATACAAAGGGATTCTTCAACATTTGTCCAAACCTTTGGACAAGGACTTACTTCGACTAGTGGTTGATACCACTATGACCTGCCTCCTCCTGCTTCATCTCACCTGATTACAGCATATAAGCCACCTCTACGGCTTTGTGCTACACTTCTAACAAGATTGATGGACTGAACACATCGACTCAGGCCGAGGACTGATAACCTCAAACTCCTCCTCTCCTTACACCTTTCTACTTTGTATTGGACTGATGAAGCCACTGTGTGGCGAAACGTTTCCTCAATAAAGATACCCAAGTGTTGCATATGTGTCTAATTTAACATGGGTATGGGGTGCATAATAAAGATATCAAACTAACTAAAACAACACTGGTCACCATTCCTCAGGTTCCATCAATCACTGACCACCATTCCTCAGGTCCCATCAATCACTGGTCACCATTCCTCAGGTCCCATCAATCATGATGATCTGATACGAAATGTCATCATATCAAAAACGATATACTCAGATCACAACATAATAGAGGTCCAGACATGTATGAGGGAGGGCCCCAGATCGACAAAATGTGATCAGTCGCGAGGGAGCCTTCTCCAATTTCAACTTCAATAACAAAAACATAAGGTAGGACCAAGTAAACCAAGTCCTAAATGATATAAACTGGGAAGATAGCCTAAACATCACGGATCCTAACCTATGTCTAGAACAAATTAACTCTGTGGCACTTTAGGTTTGCTCAAGGCAAATTCCCTTAGTGAAAAGGAGGGGAAGATGTAAACTAGAAAGAGAGAGGCGCTCCCTATACAGGCGAAGGCAAAGAATAACAGAGCGGCTACAAGAGGCCAATATATCTGAAATTCGTAGGGAGGCACTGGTCAGAGAAATAGCAAACATCGAATTAAAACTAAAGGAATCTTACAGAAATCAAGAAACGCGGGAAGAACTAAAAGCCATAAATGAAATTGAAAGAAACCCAAAGTATTTCTTTTCTTATGCCAAATCAAAGTCGAGAACAACATCCAGTATTGGGCCCCTACTAAAACGAGATGGGTCCTACACAGATGACAGCAAGGAAATGAATGAGTTACTAAAGTCCCAGTATGACTCAGTTTTTAGCGAGCCGCTAACCAGACTGAAAGTTGAAGACCTAAATGATTTTTTTATGAGAGTGCCACAGAACCTGGTAGACGCAAGCCTGTCTGACATTACCCGGACGCCACATGACTTCGAAAAGGCGATAAATAACATGCCCATGCACTCCGCTCCAGGGCCTGACTCATGGAACTCAGTGCTCATCAAGAACTGCAAGAAGCCCCTATCACGTGCTTTTAACATCCTATGGAGAGGGAGCATGGACACTGGGGTCGTCCCGCAGTTACTAAAAACAACAGACATAGCCCCACTCCACAAAGGTGGCAGTAAAGCAATAGCAAAGAACTACAGACCAATAGCGCTAACGTCCCATATCATAAAAAATCTTTGAAAGGGTTCTAAGAAGCAAGATTGCCACTCATCTAGATAACCATCAATTACACAACCCAGGGCAGCATGGGTTTAGAGCAGGTCGCTCCTGTCTGTCCCAACTACTGGACCACTACGACAAGGTCCTGGATGCTCTAAAAGACAAACAGAATGCAGATGTTATATACACAGACTTTGCAAAAGCCTTTGATAAGTGTGACCATGGTGTGATAGCACACAAAATGCTTGATAAAGGAATAACAGGAAAAGTTGGTAGATGGATCTATAATTTCCTAACAAGTAGAACGTAAAGAGTAGTAGTCAACAGAGTAAAGTCTGAGGTGGCTACGGTGAAAAGCTGTTCCCCAAGGCACAGTACTCACTCCCATCCTATTCCTCATCCTCATATCGGACAAAGACAAGGATATCAGCTACAGTGCCGTGTCTTACTTTGCAGATGACACCCGAATCTGCATGACAGTGTCCACCATTGATGACACTGCAAGACTCCAAGCAGACATCAACCAAATCTTTAAATGGGTTGCAGAAAACAATATGAAGTTCAATGATGAGAAATTTAAATTACTCCGATATGGAAAACGTGAGGAAATTAAAATTTCTTCGGATTTTTAGCCCTGGAAGGTTAGCCACCCAGGATAACACAAGAAAGTCAGTGCGTCATCGAGGACTGTCTGTCTTATTTCCATTGGGGTCCTTAATCTTGTCCCCCAGGATGCGACCCACACCAGTCGACTAACAACCAAGGTACCTATTTGCTGCTAGGTGAACATGACAACAGGTGTAAGGAAACACGTTGAAATGTTTCCACCCGCCGGGAATCGAACCAGGGCCCTCTGTGTGTGAAGCGAGAGCTCTAGTCACCAGACAACCGAGCCAGAAAAATGACAGGATGGATGATGAGAACCTTCAAAACCAGGGATGCCAAGCCCATGTTGACACTTTTCAGGTCGCTTGTTCTATCTATGCTGGAATATTGCTGCACACTAACTGCACCTTTCAAGGCAGGTGAAATTGCTGACCAAGAAAATGTACAGAGAACCTTCATGACATGCATAACTGCGATAAACCACCTCAATTACTGGGAACGCTTGAAGTTCCTAAACTTGTACTCCCTGGAACACAGGTGGGAGAGATACATTATTATATACACGTGGAAAATTCTCGAGGGATTAGTACCAAACTTGCACATGAGAGTCACTCTCTACGAAACCAAAAGACTCGGCAGGTGATGTAACATCCCCCCAATGAAAAGCAGGGGTGCCACTAGCACGTTGAGAGACAACACAATAAGTGTCAGGGGCCCAAGACTGTTCAACTGCCTCCCAGCATACATAAGGGGGATTACCAATAGACCCCTAGCTGTCTTCAAGCAGGCACTGGACAGGCACCTAAAGTCTGTGCCTGACCAGCCAGGTTGTTGTTCGTACGTTGGACTGCGTGCGGCCAGCAGTAACAGCCTGGTTGATCAGGCTCTGATTAACATGAGGCCTGGTCACAGACCGGGCTGCAGGGGCGATGACCCCTGGAATTCTCTCCAGGTAATCACTGGTCACCATTTTTCAGGTCCCATCAGTCACTGGCCACCATTCCTCAGGTTCCATCAATCACTAGTCACCATTCCTCAGGTCCCATCAATCACTGGTCACCATTCCTCAGGTCCCATCAGTCACTGGCCACCATTCCTCAGGTTCCATCAATCACTGGTCACCATTCCTCAGGTTCCATCAATCACTGGTCACCAGTCATCAGGTCCCATCAATCACTGGTCATCATTCCTCAGGTTCCATCAATCACTAGCCACCATTCCTCAGGTCCCATCAATCACTGGTCACCATTCCTCAGGTCCCATCAATCACCGGTCACCATTCCTCAGGTCCCATCAATCACTGGTCACCATTCTTCAGGTCCCATCAGTTTCTGGCCACCATTCCTCAGGTTCCATCAATCACTGGTCACTATTCCTCAGGTCCCATCAATCACTGGCCACCATTCCTCAGGTTCCATCAATCCCTGGCCACCATTCCTCAGGCCCCCATCAATCACTGATCACCATTCCTCAGGTCCCATCAATCACTGGTCACTATTCCTCACACTGACACAGCGGGTTCAATACGGTGCAAGACTCAACTTGCCCTATAAACCCCCAACACAGAACAAAGGAACCAAAACACAGTAGAGTAATATTAACTTTTCTGGCAAAAAAAACACTAAATAAACAGTTTTGAAGACATAACTGAAAGAACAGGTAAACAAGGTAAGTAGGATTAGGGAGATTAAGTTTTTATGGGATAAAATGAACGAGACGACCATAAAATTGGGGAAAAATGCTCGATTTTCTGGGCCAGAGTTTCAACTTCTCTTCCAATTGTTTACTGACTCACCCGTGGGTGATGGGTGAGTCATTACTGGTGGGTGATGGGTGAGTCATTACTGGTGGGTGATGGGTGAGTCATTACTGGTGGGTGATGGGTGAGTCATTACTGGTGGGTGATGGGTGAGTCATTACTGGTGGGTGATGGGTGAGTCATTACTGGTGGGTGATGGGTGAGTCATTACTGGTGGGTGATGGGTGAGTCATTACTGGTGGGTGATGGGTGAGTCATTACTGGTGGGTGATGGGTGAGTCATTACTGGTGGGTGATGGGTGAGTCATTACTGGTGGGTGATGGGTGAGTCATTACTGGTGGGTGATGGGTGAGTTATTACTGGTGGGTGATGGGTGAGTCATTACTGGTGGGTGATGGGTGAGTCATCACTGGTGGGTGATGGGTGAGTCATTACTGGTGGGTGATGGGTGAGTCATTACTGGTTGGTGATGGGTGAGTTATTACTGGTGGGTGATGGGTGAGTCTTTGCTGGTGGGTGATGGGTGAGTCATTACTGGTGGGTGATGGGTGAGTCATTACTGGTTGGTGATGGGTGAGTTATTACTGGTGGGTGATGGGTGAGTCTTTGCTGGTGGGTGATGGGTGAATCATTACTGGTGGGTGATGGGTGAGTCATTACTAGTGGGTGATGGGTGAGTCATTACTGGTGGGTGATGGGTGAGTCATTACTGGTGGGTGATGGGCGAGTCATTACTGGTGGGTGATGGGTGAGTCTTTACTGGTGGGTGATGGGTGAGTCATTACTGGTGGGTGATGGGTGAGTCATTTCTGGTGGGTGATGGGTGAGTCTTTGCTGTTGTATGATGGGTGAGTCATTACTGGTGGGTGATGGGCGAATCATTACTGGTGGGTGATGGGCGAGTCATTGCTGGTGGGTGATGGGTGAGTCATTACTAGTGGGTGATGGGTGAGTCATTACTGGTGGGTGATGGGTGAGTCATTACTGGTGGGTGATGGGCGAGTCATTGCTGGTGGGTGATGGGTGAGTCATTACTGATGGGTGATGGGTGAGTCATTTCTGGTGGGTGATGTGTGAGTCTTTTCTGGTGGGTGATGGGTGAGTCATTAATGGCCAACCGGGCTGTGGTTCGTACGTCGGACTGCGTGCGGCCAGCAGTAACAGCCTTGTTGATCAGGCTCTGATCCACCTTGAGGCCTGGTCACAGACCGGGGCGTTGACCCCCGAAACTCTCTCCAAGTAAACTGGTGTGTGATGGGTAAGTCACTTCTGGTGGGTGATGATGGGTGAGTCATTTCTGGTGGGTGATGGGTTAGTCATTACTGGTGGGTGATGGGTGAGTCATTACTGGTGGGTGATGGGTGAGTCATTACTGGTGGGTGATGGGTGAGTCATTTCTGGTGGGTGATGGGTGAGTCATTACTGGTGGGTGATGGGTGAGTCATTACTGGTGGGTGATGAGTGAGTCTTTACTGGTGGGTGATGGGTGAGTCATTACTGGTGGGTGATGAGTGAGTCTTTACTGGTGGGTGATGGGTGAGTCATTACTGGTGGGTGATGGGTGAGTCATTACTGGTGGGTGATGGGTGAGTCATTACTAGTGGGTGGGTCAGTACTGTGGGTGGGTTAGTCAATAATACCCTTGCTGCCTGGTCCCGGACCAGGTCTTCTGGAGTATGGCTTGTTCAACCAGGCTGTTTGTCCCATAGCTCGATCGCTAGCGCACTCGGCTCTCACACTGAGGTCCGGAGTTCGAATCTCTTGTACAGCTGGAAAACATTAGGACACGTTTCCATAAGACACCTGCTGTCCATGTTCACCCATCAATAAAATGGGTACCTGGGTGTTAGTGGACTGGTGTGGGTCGCATCCTGGGTGTTAGTGGACTCGAGTGGGTCGCATCCTGGTTGTTAGTGGATGGTGTGGGTCGCATCCTGGGGTGTTAGTGGACTCGAGTGGGTCGCATCCTGGGTGTTAGTGGATGGTGTGGGTCGCATCCTGGGACAAAAATTTACCAAATTTGCGGGAAATACTCTGCATAACAAGCGGCTTTCTATATAGTGGTACAGTGGACCCTCCGTTTTCGTGCACCTCCAAACTCGAACAATTGTGTAAGTGTATTTTCGTAAGTGCTTTTGTAAGTGTACTTTTGGGGGGTCTGAAATGACTAATTTAATTTACATTTGTCCTTATGGGAACAAATTCGTTTGATAACGGCACTCAAACAGCATTCTGGAAAGAATTTTCAACGAAAACCAAGGGTCCACTGTATGTCATTGATGTCAGCTATGGGCTGTATACCTTGTGCATGTACTTGTAGAAATAAAGATATTATTATTATTATTATTATTATTATTATTATTATTATTATTATTATTATTATTATTTATTACTGCCAGCAACATAAAGCCGAACCTAGTCAGAGGTCTGTTGGTAATACCCCTTATGTGTGCAGAGAGGCTGTTGAACAGTCTTAGTGTACTCAGTGATCCACATTTAATTGAGGGTATATTATTCCATCTGCCAAGGCTCTTACCTTCATGGGTCAAAGTGCAGATTTGGGACTAATCGTTCTAGAATTTTTCAGGTGTAGTTTTTAATACAGTTGTACCCCGGATTTCGTCAATAATTCGTTCCAGAATGCTGTTTGAGTGCTGTTACCGAACGAATTTGTTCCCATAAGGACGAATGTAAATTAGATTAGTCCGTTTCAGACCCCATAAATACACTTACAAAAGCACTTACAAAAATACACTTACATAATTGTTCAAGTTGGGAGCTGTACGAAATCCGGGGTACCACTGCATATCTTTGTTGCCTATGTTGCAAGGAGTACAGATCGAGGGACTTCAGATATTTGTGGTAATTTAGGTGCTTGACTGAATCTATGTGACCAGTGAAGATTCTCTGCACATTCTCCAGTCTACAATTTCTCCTGCCTTGAATGGAGGTGTTAGAGTGCACCAGTACTCAAACCTGGAGAGAATAGCAGTACTCTAGTCTGGAGAGAACAGCAGTACTCTAGCCTGGAGAGAACAGCAGTACTCTAGCCTGGAGAGAACAGCAGTACTCTAGCCTGGAGAGAACAGCAGTACTCTAGCCTGGAGAGTACAGAAGTACTTTAACCTGGAGAGTACAGAAGTACTCTTGCCTGGAGAGTACAACAGCACTCTAAACTGTACTATGAGAACAGATTACATAAGTTAAAAGGTGATATAAAAAAGACCTGGAAAACCCTATCTGAAATTCTAGGAACAAAAAAGATATCCACAAACAGAACTATCAAAATAACAAAACCAGATGAACCCCTACTCCCACCTATTGAAACAGCAAACAAACTCAATGATTTCTTCTCCACCATAGGTAAAAAGCTGGCAAGCAAAATCCCAAGTTCTAATACTCCACCTAACGACTATCTCACTGGCACCTATCCGAACACACTATTCCTAGCCCCAACCAACCCAATAGAAGTTTCACTTATAATCAACACATTAAAAAACAAAGCAGGTGACCTAAATAACTTACCACCTTATATATACAAAAAAGCCTCTCAAGTTCTCTCACCAATTATTGCAACACTTTTTAACAAATCCATTGAATTCTCTACCTTCCCATCAATACTCAAAATAGTGAGGGTCACCCCAATACATAAGGGAGGAGATCAAGCAGACCTGAATAACTACAGGCCGATATCTAACTTACCCCTTCTCTCCAAAATCTTTGAAAAATTAATTCATAGACAAATATATTCCTACCTCACCTCCAACAACGTACTCAACCTCTGTCAATTTGGATTCAAGCCTAATAAAAATACAAATGATGCCATTATACACATGTTAGAAATAATTTACACCGCCTTTGAGAAAAAAGAAATCCCAGTGGGAATCTTCATTGATTTACGTAAAGCTTTTGATACAGTTGACCATGATCTGTTACACTTAAAATTATTGCACTATGGTATAAGAGGACACTCCCTAAACTACCTAAAATCATACCTTAGCAACAGAAACCAATATGTGTACACAAATGGAGCTAGCTCCACCGCGCAAACTATTACCGTAGGTGTCCCACAGGGAAGTGTTCTTGGCCCACTACTCTTTCTCATTTACATTAACGACCTACCAAATGCATCTCAACTACTCAAACCCATACTTTTTGCAGATGACACTACATACGTTATCTCTCATCCAAGCCCAGACACACTAGCCAACACTGCAAATACTGAATTGCAGAAAATATCTACCTGGATGATGACCAACAAACTTACTCTCAATATTGATAAAACCTATTTTATCCAGTTTGGGAACAGAGCTACAAACGCACCACTTAACATAAGAGGGAAAATTCTTAGGAATACATCTTGACAGTGGCCTCAAATTTCAGACACATATACAACAAATCTCCAAGAAAGTCTCAAAGACCGTGGGAATACTATCCAAGATACGGTACTATGTTCCACAACCAGCTCTCCTTACCCTATATCACTCACTCATTTACCCCTACCTCACCTATGGAATCTGCGCATGGGGCTCTACATCAATAACTCATCTCAGACCACTAATAACACAACAAAAGGCAGCAGTTAGAATGATAACAAATTCTCACTCCAGGCAACATACTCCACCAATATTCAAAAACCTAAACTTACTCACCATACAAGACATCCATACTTTTTACTGTGCCTATTACATACATAGAACACTCTATGCAGATATTAACCCACCACTCAAACTTCTCCTTACTAATTTTAACAGGACACATGACCATAACACTAGACACAGATCACTCCTCGATGTTCCCTGTGTCCACCTAACACTATGTAAAAACTCATTGCACATAAAAGGCACGAAAATTTGGAATTCATTACCTGTCATTGCCAAAGAAACCCTACCTGTACCCCAATTCAAAACGATGCTAAAAAACCACCTTCTCACCCAAAGCTAATTGCTCCATATCAACCATTCCCAGCAAAGTAGAATAATCACTTAACGTAAAACCTGACTATTCAAGTCAATGTAATGTATGAATGAACGAATGAATGAATGTAAATCCTGTTATGAATAATACTTACTTAGCTAATTATTCCCACAACACTTACATTATATTGACCACGTAAACTAACTGCAATGCAATTAATTGTTTTAAATTGTTATCTCACTCAATTAGTTGCATTGCTGCAATAAATTGCTACAATTAATTGATATGTTCAACTTATATTCAAACTTTATAACTTAGATATGCAACTTTACTTATTTTATAAATTATCAACCATAACTTTTTATTATTTTATTATTATTATTGCTTTAATTTGTTTAATCTGATTTAATTAATTTTATAATGAAGACAAAAGTACAAAATTATGTTCAAATTTCATAGCTTAAATACTCACCTTTACTCATTGTATACTATCTACAAAAATTCTTACAATTTAGTTTTAAGTTAATTTTAAGTCTGCCCAAAATGCCCTGCATACTAGGGGCTTTTGGCATGTACACCTCATGTAATCTCAATAACCAAATGTAATTCTTTGTATCATGTCCAAATAAAAATATTATTATTATTATTATTATAACCTGGAGAGTACAGTAGTACTCTAGCCTGGAGAGAACAGCAGTACTCTAGCCTGGAGAGGACAGCAGTACTCTAGCCTGGAGAGTACAGAAGTACTCTAGCCTGGAGAGTACAACAGCACTAGCCTGGAGAGTACAGCAATACTCTAGCCTGGAGAGGACTGCAGTACTCTAGCCTGGAGAGTACAGCAGTGCTCTAGCCTGGAGAGTACAACAGTACTCTAGTCTGGAGAGTACAAGAGTACTCTAGCCTGGAGAGTACTGCAGTACTCTAGCCTGGAGAGTACAGCAGTGCCCTAGCCTGGAGAGGACAGCAGTTCTCTAGCCTGGAGTACAGCAATACCCTAGCCTGGAGAATTCAGCAGTACTCTAGCCTGGAGAGTACAGCAGTACTCTAGCCTGGAGAGTACAGCCATACCCTAGCCTGGAGAGGACAGCAGTTCTCTAGCCTGGAGAGTACAACAGTACCCTAGCCTGGAGAATTCAGCAGTACTCTAGCCTGGAGAGTACTGCAGTACTCTAGCCTGGAAAGTACAGCAGTACTCTAGCCTGGAGAGGACAAGTGACTTAAAGAGTATTTTCATTGGCTTGGCATCCGATTATTTTTTTTTTAAGGTTTTAGTTATCTAGCCTATCATTTTCCTTGTGGTTGTGATAGTGACCCTACGGGTTTAGCGCTCCCCTTGATAATAATAATAATAATAATGATAATAATAATAATAATAATAATAATAATAATAATAATAATAATAATAATAATAATAATAATAATTAATAATTATAATAATAATCATAATGTGATGATGACACTTGTTAAAATAAGGTAAGATTTTGTTTTGATTTTTAACCCAAGTGGGTTAGCCAGGTAGGATAACCCAAGAAAGTCAGAGTGTTGTAGAGGACTGTCTTGTCTTGTTTCCATTAGGGTCCTTCAATCTTGTTCCGCAGGATGCCGCCCACACCAGTCAACTAACACCCAGGTACCTAGTTACTACTAGGTGAACTGTGACAGCAGGTGCAAGGTATCTAACACTCAGGTACCTACTTATTTGCTAGGTGAATGGGGGACAACAGGTGTAAGGAAACACGCCCAGTGTTTCTACATGTTTCAGGTATCAAACCCTTAACACTCAGTGTATGAGGCGAGAGCATTGCCAACCAGGCCACAGGATACTGTTATGTTCCTTGAAGGTAGCATAATCACTCCCAGGTCTCTCACATTAGAATTATGCTCTTTTAAGTAATTCCAGTTAGTTTTATTGTCCTTTGCATTTTTTATCTCTTCAATCTCTCCATAATTGAGTACAGGAGGGCCCTGCACAGGTTAGGTTCTGGGCAATGCTGTACAGGAGGGCACCCACTTATACGGCAGGTTAGGTTCTGGGTTACTGCTGAACAGGAGGGTCCCGCTTATACAGCAGATTAGGTTCAAATTCAAATTCAAATTTTTATTTCTTTGCAAGTTTACAATGTGATTGATATGTTGTAGGGAGTCCTATTTACATAAATAATTTACAGTGTGTAATTGCAATAATGAGTTGCAGTGCAAAGAGAGCCACTATCATGCCTAGGCATTATGGTCAGACTAAATTTAATGGGTTACAGACTACTTAATACTAGACAAATAGATCAAAGTTTGTAAAAGTTGTACATCTATTTTTAATACAGTGGTCCCTCGGTTTTCGCCGAAAATTCGTTCCAGAATGCTGCTCAAGTGCCATTACCGAACGAATTGACTTCCTTAAGAAATAATGTCACGTAGGTTAGTCTATTTCAGACCCCCAAAAATACACTTGCAACAGCACTTACGAAAATACACTTACATAAATGTTCGAGTTTGGAGATGCACGAAAAACGAGGGACCGCTGTACATTGGACCCCCGGTTATCGGCCATAATTCGTTCCAGAATGCTGTTCAAGTGCTGTTATCAAACGAATTTGTTTCCATAAAGAATAATGAAAATTAGATTAGTCCTTTTAGACCCCCAAAAATACACTTAAAAAAGCACTTACAAAAATACACTTACATAATTGTTAGAGTTTGGAACATTACGAAATCCGGGGGTCCACTGTATAGCAAACAGTAAATTGACTCAAATTACAATATGGGAATACTACAGTGGTACCTCGGTTTTCGTACAGCTCCCAACTCGAACAGTTATGCAAGTGTATTTTTGTAAGTGCCTTTGTAAGTGTATTTTTGGGGGTCTGAAACGGACTAATCTAATTTACATTTGTCCTTATGGGAACAAATTCGTTCGGTAACGGCGCTCGAACAGCATTTTGGAATGAATTATCGACGAAAACCGAGGTACGTACCACTGTATTACAATTGGACAAGTTGAAAGTAGTATACAGGTTGTATATATCATCAGTAAAATGACTTAAATTACAATGTGAGTGTACTGCTACTACTGGGCTACTGCTGTACAGGAGGGTCACGCTTATACAGATGGTTAGATTCTGGGCTACTGCTATAAAGCAAATATCGCTCTAAAGAGAAACAGCCTTTTTTCACTTTCAAATGCATGTAAAAGCCTGATAACATGTTTACATTATCATATATTAAGTGAGCATTAGAGTTAGATCTAAAAAATGCATATACAGTGGTCCCTCGGTTTTCGTGCATCTACAAACTCGAACATTTATGTAAGTGTATTTTCGTAAGTGCTGTTGCAAGTGTATTTTTGGAGGTCTGAAATAGACTAACCTACGTGACATTATTTCTTAAGGAAGTAAATTCGTTCGGTAATGGCACTTGAGCAGCATTCTGGAACGAATTTTCGGCGAAAACCGAGGGACCACTGTACAGTGGTCCCCCAAGTTTTGTAAAAACTTCACTCCAGAAGCCTGCTCAAGCGCCATTACCAAACGAATTTACTCCCTTAACCCTTTGGGGGTCGGTGCCGTACTAGTACGTTTTACGAGCAGGGGTTGGTGCCGTACTAGTATGCCCAAATTCTAGCGGCCTCAATTTAATCAGAAAACGTCTGGTAGGCATACATATGAAAGAATGGGTCTGTGTGGTCAGTGTCGCAGTATAAAAATCCTGCAGTACACACTGCATAATGAGAGAAAAAAACTGACCGTTTTTTATTAAAACAGCGACTTTGCAGTCGATTTTCGTATGGTATTTATTGATGTATTCTCGTTTTCTTGGTCTCATTTGATAGAATGGAAGATATATTACAGAAATAGAGATGATTTTGATTGGTATGACAATGACAAGTACCTTGAAATTGAGCTCAAATTAGCAAAAATGTTCGATTTTTGACGATGTTGAAGAGTAAACAAATCACACCATGCCTCCAATACACATCAACTGGCGAGTCTTATATTCATGTACAAGTGCTCTGATATTATTTATACCATTTTTACAATGATGCAGTTGTATACATAACAGTAAATCTTCTATTTTTTGTGAGAATAAAAATTCAAAATGAAAAGCAAAAGTAATGGAACAGTGGCCTGGAGACGTGACTAATGAACAGAGAACATGTTATTTTAGTGCTAGGAATGTCTGCCTTGTTTACTCTATACCCTATTTTGAAATTGGCATCGTTTGAAATTTGTGTGAAATTAGAAAATTGCCATTTTCTGACCACTATTTTGGGTAGATGAAATTGGTAAACAGGCGGTTTCTTGTACTCAATCTATAGAAGAAATGGAGTTCTAGCGAAATAGCTATAATTTTAGGAGACTGAAACATTGGAATTTGTCGAAAATAGAGCTCAAAGTGGGCAAAATCGCCGATGCGTAAGTGTCATGGCTACCGCTAACTTCGCGAAAGCATAATTCCGTTAGTTTTCGATCAAATTTCATAATTTTGGTGGCGTTATGATCGGAAAAAGATTCTTTATCATTTCATAAGAAAAAATTAATTTTTTTTTTCCAAAAAATTTTCGACCCCAGGAACACTTTCCTGAGAAGGCCTGTCGACCCCCAAAGGGTTAAGGAAAAATGTCACGTAGGTTAGTCTATTTCAGACCCCCAAAAATACACTTCCACAAGCACTTACAACATTATACTTACATAATTGTACGATTTCCGGGGAGTACGAAACTCGGGGGACCACTGTACAGTACCAGTGGCGGCTCGTCCATAGGAGCTGCAGATCTGCAATCCCCCCAGATGCTCACTGCCAGACGTATGACTTCATCAACCTTACGCTAAAATAATTTGCAACTGACAAATATATTACAGGAAAAATCTGTTGTATGTACAGTGGTACCTCGACTTACGATATTTTTTCATTCCAGAATGCTGTTCAAGTGCCATTACCAAACGAATTTATCTCCTTAAGAAATGTTGTAAAATAGACTAGTCCTTTTAGACCCCCAAAATTACACTTACAAAAGCATTTAAAAAAATAAACTTACATAAAAGGGTGAGTTTGGGGACCATCGTAAGTCGAGGTACCACTGTATGTTGTTTTCAATGTATTTACAATGGAACCCCAGTTAACGAAAAAAATTCATTGCAGAAGCCTGCTCAAGTGCCATTACCGAACGAATTTACTTCCTTAAGGAAAAATGTCATTTAGGTTAGTCTATTTCAGACCCCCAAAAATACACTTCCACAAGCACTTACAATATTATACTTACATAATTACATGATTTCCAGGGTGTTCGTTAACCGGGGTTCCACTGTATAAGCAAATTTTGTTGTTATTGTTGAAACGAGATAAAAATGATTAATAATAAAAGTTTGATACAGTATGATAATATAGGTATTACTGGCGTTACATCTGGCAGCGAGGAGCTGCATTCGATGCAGCAGACACCCAGTTGCAATCGGTCTGTTTATGTTGTGAGTATGCGTGTTGTAATGCATGGCCGGTATTGGTGTTGGTGCCGTTTAAATTCTTTTCAATAGGGTTAAATTTAAATACCATTTGATAAACGATGGTAGTGGAAACTAGAGTAAACTCAGTTAAATATTTACAAAGTATTAACTTTTCACAGCAAGTTCATACACCAGTTTTATCCATTCTACAAAAAAGTACAAGCAGGAGCAAAGAATATACGTACTGTACCAGTTTAGCGTCAGTGTTTACCAGAAAAGTGAATGGCTTTGTGGCTGTGACGAAAAGAACACTTTAGTATTCTGTTTTCCATGTTTACTATTTGGTGGAGACTCATGGACAAAAAGTGGCGTGACTGACTTGAGACATTTACCACAAAAAGTAATGAAACATGAGCAGTCAACTAAACATATAAATAATGTTATTGATTTGTCAATGCTGGGTAAAGTGAACATTGCAGCTCAAATTGATTCAGCATACAAGATTTCGATAGCAAAACACAATGAAGAGGTTGAAAAAAACAGAAATGTATTGTCCAAAATTATACACTGCGCAAAATTCTGTGGCAGATTTGAGCTCCCTCTCACAGGACATGATGAAACCTCGAGCTCCAAAAATCCAGGTGTATTTCGAGTCCTAGTTGATTTTGCCTGTAGTGTTGATTCTGGCTTTGATGCTCATATGCGTAATGCTACAGTGTTTAAAGGAACATCAAAATCAATACAAAATGAACTTTTAGAATCTATGTTAGAAGTTTTCAAAAACAAAATCAAGAAAGAAGTGAAGAATACTGAATACTTGGCAGTTTGTGTGATGGAACAACAGATATTTATGACAAGACACAAATGGTGATTGCTACAAAGTAAACCTGTTGAGAGATTCTGGGGATTTTTTAGTGTAACCAATCAAACAGCAGAAGTACAGCCTCTCCTCACTTAGCGACGTACTCGTTTACCGACACCTCGGACTTACGACGGGCTCTCTGACCAGTATTTATACCTAAATAATGTATATTAGAGCTGATTTCCTCTATTCTGTTTATTTCAATATATAGTACACTACTGTATAAACATTTAAAAATATACCAGAAATGTTATAAATGGTGCAAAGGTGACATAAAAACATTATCAAAGATGGTTGACACAAACCCACTACCATTATAGTATGCTCCTCACTTAGCGATGAATTCGTTTAATGATGTGGTCTTAGGAATGGAACTCCGTTATTAAGTGAGGAGAGGCTGTATTGTCAAGTGTTTTGTTAAAAGAGCTGCAGATTTTAATTGATCTTCCACATAAGCTCATTGCTCAAACCTGCGACGGTGCAGCTCTTGCCTCTTCAGTTCAGAAATTAAGAGATAATTGTGATGCTTCCACAATGCCTTCTGAACCAAAGAGAAAAAAATTTAATACAGATAAAGCAGTCACTGCAAAAGAGGTTTGTGACATAATTTTATTGCAGTGTAGAACGAGATTCAGTTTCACGAATCATTTGGAAGCCAGTTACTACTAGTGAGTAATTTTTCAACATATACTGAAAACTTGCCTAGTGATGCACTTGAGCATGCAGTTGCAGCCTATCCTTTGCTCGAAAAGATAAATTGAGAACTGAACTACAGTGGTACCCCGAGTTTCACCCACCTCCCAACTCAAACAATTATGTAAGTATTATGTATTGTAAGTGCTTTTGTAAGTGTATTTTTGGGGGTCTGAAACAGACTAATCTAATTTACATTATTCCTTATGGGAACAAATTCATTCAGTAATGGCACTTGAACAGCCTCCTGGATCGAATTATGGCCGAAACTCGGGGTTCCACTGTATAGTGGACCCCCGGTTAATGGCCATAATTCGTTCCAGAATGCTGTTCAAGTGCTGTTACCGAACGAATTTATTAACTTAAGGAATAATGTAAATTAGAGTAGTCTTTTTGGACCCCCAAACATACACTTACAAAAGAACTTAAAAAAATACACTTACATAAATGTTAGTGTTTGGAGCCGGCCGTTAACCGGGGGTCCACTGTATCTGTACTGTATTCAAGAGAAGATTTGTGCAAATTGGAAAAACTTATTAACTTGCTAGAGATGATAAATGACAATCATCTGCAGTCAACATTTTCAGAAACTGTCAAGCTGTTAAAAATTTTAATAACAACTCCAATGACAACAGCAGAAGCTGAAAGATGTTTTTCAACCTCGAAAAGGATCAAAATTTTTTTTGTGCAGTACAATGGTGAATGAAAGATTGACTGCTCTAGCAATGATGTTGATTGAAAACATGATGATAACAGAAATGAAAGATTTTAGTGAAAAAGTTGTAAACCATTTTGCGACATCTAAATATTGACTCTCGGATTTTATTTTCAAATACAGTGGAACCTCTGCTTATGAATTTAATCTGTTCCGTGACCTAGCTCGTAAACCCGATCTGCTCGTATGCTGAGTCAATTTTCCTCATTTAAATTAATTGAAATGCCATTAATAGGTTCCAGCAGAATTCCTGCTCTACGTATTTCTACGGCATATTTATCTATCACAATTCATCCAATATGACATAATTAACAATATAAATAGCATAGAAACCTGATATATATACAGTAGGGCCCCGCTTTTCGGCGTTTCGTCTTTCGGCGTTCCGTTTATACGGCGAGTTCAAATTATGACCAAAACTTTTGTATACAGCGAGCATCTATCAGATACGGCGCGTGCCACCCGGTTTGTTTACATTTTCCGTGAGCACATCTCTCTATTATGTAATCATCACTCTTGGGCACATTAAATGTCCAATTTTACGTCAATATAGACATTTTCATTAATCCATCTATGATATATTCTTCAAAATTATATGAGAAACACGTTACATAGCATATAAACATGCTGTTTATATGCTATGTAGGTGTGGTTGCCGGGCGGAGGGAAAATATTAAGTAATACTAATAATAATCACTCTTGCGCACATTAAATGTCTTATTTTACGTTAATATAGACATTTTCATTAATTCATCTATGATATTTTCTTCAAAATTATAAAAGAAACACGTTACAAAGTATATAAACATGCTGTTTATATGCTATGGTGTTGCCGGGCGGAGGGAAAACATTACGTAATATTAATAATAATCACTCTTGGGCACATTAAATGTCTTATTTTACGTTAATATAGACATTTTCATTAATTCATCTATGATATTTTCTTCAAAATAATTTAAAAAAAACTCGTTACATAGCATATAAACATGATACATACACTCACAGAATAAAAATTGACAAATATTATATGTGTTTACCAAACGACTTTGTAGAAGTCGGAAGAATTACGTTTTCTCTAGTCAAACATTGAGGGATAACTGTAGAAAAATATTCCTTTCATATGCCTTCACTCTATATATAGTTATTCACGACCCTTGTGGGTTTAGCACTTCTTTTTTATTATGATAATAATAATGGTAATACTATCATTAACTCTAAAAATAGTGTGTTGCATGAGAATGGGAGTGTTGCTGTTTGTTTATTTTGTACTAACTTGTACACAATGTAAGAGTATTTGTATTGTGAGGTAATTATTATTATAATAAAAAAATTTATTTTGAGGTAAAAGTCTCACAAACTCTTACAAACGTATGTGAATGAACTAAAAGTGGACACGTATTAATCGCATTCATTTCGCCTGACCGAGTGATCGCCCACTACCTGTTCAGTTTGTTTTTTTTACCTTGTCTAAACTCCGTATCTCGTTCTCTCTCTCGTTTACTCTTTCGTTTACTAGTTGGCTCTCATTGACTATGGCGTCTAAGCTTAGTTGTGATAAAAAGAGGAGTCGTAAGCCTCTTACTTTAAGTGCCAAGTTAGAAATGATTAAACTGAGTGAACTGACTTTTTTTGGGTTATCCTAGGTTGTCTACGCATATTTGCTATGTATGATAATCTATGTAACTGTATTTGTGCATACCTGAATGAACTTACTAACAAGGTACAGTGGTACCTCGAGTTACGATATTTTTGTTCGAGAATGCTGTTCAAGTGCCATTACCAAACGAATTTATCCCTATTAGGAATAATGTAAAATAGACTAGTCCTTTTACACCCCCAAAAATATACTTACAAAAGCATTTAAAAATATAAACTTACATAAAAGAGCGATTTTGGGGACCATCGTAACTCGAGGTACCACTGTATATGTTGATTGCTGAGATAGCCATCAAATACAGTTACATATAGCAGCATATGTGTAGAGAACCCAGGATAACCCAAGAGTGTACTCACCTAATTGTGGTTGCAGGGGTCGAGACTTAGCTCCTGGCCCCGCCTCTTCACTGACCGCTACTAGGTCCTCTCTCTCCCTGCTCCATGATCTTTATCATACCTCATCTTAAAGCTGTGTATGGTTCCTGCCTCCACTACATCACTTGCCAGACTATTACACTTCCTGACTACTCTATGGCTGAAGAAATGCTTCCTAACATCCCTTTGACTCATCTGAGTCTTCAACTAACACTCTTGCTAGGAGCTAGTGCTGCTGGGGATTGCAAGTTAAAACCTATGATAATTTATCACTCAGAGAATCCTAGGGCCCTAAAGAACTATGCAAAAGGTAGCCTCCCTGTTTATTATAAATCCAATTCAAAAGCTTGGATGACTACTGATCTTTTCATAAATTGGTTCACAGACTATTTTTAAGCCAATGTTAATACTTTAAGGTAAGTAATAAGTGTACTCTGTGTGTATCTTACTTTTTATTGTGTTTTTTAATGCCTAGTGCTATTGCTAACTTAATATAAGTTAATGTAACCTTGTTGTCTGGCATTTATATGCATTTAGAAGTGGAAAAAAATGGCGTTCTGCTTTTCGGCGATGTCTGCTTCAAGGCACTAGCCTGGAACCTAACCTGCCGTATAAGTGGGGCCCTACTGTATACAGTGGACCCCCGAGTTTCGTAAACCCGGAAATCGTACATTTATGTAAGTATAATATTGTAAGTGCTTGTGGAAAAGTATTTTTGGGGGTCTGAAATAGACTAACCTACGTGACATTTTTCCTTGAGGGAGTAAATTCGTTCGGTAATGGCACTTGAGCAGACTTCAGGAGTGATGTTTTTACGAAACTCGGGGGTCCACTGTACTCTTGAATGAATAAAATATTTCATGTGACAAGTGGTGGTGGCCATTCCCGCTCCCGCTCTGAAAACTTCTTCTCATGCTTCCCCTTCTGAGGTGTTATTGTAAGAGAAAACAGAGTGTTTGTGAGGCTCACATGTTATTATAGTATTATTATGTTATACGTATTATTATTATATTATTATTATTATTATACGTATTACAGCCTCCCCTCACTTAGCGACGTACTCGTTTACCGATGCCTTGGACTTAAGACGGGTTCTCTGACCAGTATGCATACTTAACCCTTTGACTGTTTTGGTTGTATATATACGTCTTACGAGCCACTGTTTCTGACGTATATATATGTATGTAATCAAAAATTCTAGCAGCTTCAAATCAAGTGGGAGAAAGCTGGTAGGCCCACATGTGAGAGAATGGATCTGTGTGGTCAGTGTGCGCTGTATAAAAAAAATCCTGCAGCATGCAGTGCATAATGAGAAAAAAAAAATGACTGTGTTTTTGGATTAAAACGCCGACTTTGAGGTGTATTTTCGTATAGTATTTATGGTTGTATTCTCTTTTTCGTGGTCTCATATGATAGAATGGAAAACATATTACAGAAATAGAGATGATTTTGATTAAATTCATGATGAAAACGACCTTGAAAATTGAGTTCAAAGTAGCGGAAATGTTAGATTTTTGCCAATGTTCAAGAGTAAACAAATCACATCATGCCACGCGTCCAATACACGTCAACTAGTGAGTCTAATATTCTTTCACAAGTGCACTGATATTATTTATACCATTTTTACAATAATGCAGTAGTCTGCATAACAGTAAATCTTTTATTTTTTGTGTGAATAAAAAATCAAAATAGAAAGCAAGAGTAATATAAGAGGGGCCTAAAGACGTAACTAATGAACAGAGAAAATCTTATTTTAGTGCCAGGAATGTCTGCATTGTTTATTCTTGACCCTATTTTAAAATTGGCATCTTTTTTATTTTGCATTAAATTGGCCAAATTTCCAATTGCTGACCACTTTATTGGGTAGTTGCAATCGGTTTTTTGGCGGTTTCTTGTACTCAATCGATAGAACAAATAGAGTTGTAAAGAAATAGCTATGAGTTTGGTCGACTGGAACAATGGAATTGGCCGAAAATAGGGCTCAAAGTCGGCAAAATCACCAATGCGTATATATCGCAGAGATCACTAACTTCGCAAGAGCGTAATTCCGTAAGTTTTCCATCAAATTTCGTACTTTTGGTGTCATTACCACCGGGAAAAGATTCTCTGTCATTTCATAAGAAAAAATAATTTTTTTTTTTCAATTTTGCGACACCAGGAGACGCCTCAGAATTTGGGGTTGCGACAGTCAAAGGGTTAAATAATGTATATTAGAACTGATTTCCTCTTCAGTAGGGCCCCACTTATATGGCAGGTTAGGTTCCAGGCTAGTGCCTTAAAGCAGACATCGTCGAAAAGCAGAACGCCATTTTTTCCACTTCTAAATGCATATAAATGCCAGACAATAAGCTTACACTAACTTATAAAGTGGTCCCTCGCTATTTGAACACTCCAAAACTCACCCGTTTATGTAAGTTTATTATTGTAAGTGCTTTTATAAGTGTATTTTTGGGGGTCTGAAATGGACAAATCTAATTTACATCATTCCTTATGGGAATAAATTCGTTTGGTAACAGCACTTGAACAGCATGCTGGAATGAGGGTGAGTTTTGGAGTGTTCGAATAGCGAGGGTCCACTGTATTAAGTTAGCAATAGCACTAGGCATTAAAAAACACAATAAAAAGTAAGATACACACAGAGTACATTTATTACTTACCTTAAAGTATTAACATTGATGTGTAAGAGTTGAGTGGCAGGGTATTGTCTAAAACAAGTAAAACATTTAAAGGAATTTTCTTTTCCTTGCAGTAAGCCTCAACTGTAGGCTTAATAGTCTGTGAACCAATTTATGAAAAGATCAGTAGTCATCCAAGCTTTCGAATTGGATTTATAATAAACAGGGAGGCTACCTTTTGCATAGTTCTTTAGGGCCATAGGATTCTCTGAGTGATAAATTATCATAGGTTTTAACTTGTAATCCCCAGCAGCATTAGCTCCTAGCAAGTGTGTTAGCTGACACTTTTGGGTTATCCTGGGTTCTCTACACATATGCTGCTATATGTAACTGTATTTGATGGCTATCTCAGCAATAAACAGTGGTACCTCGAATTACGATATTTTTTCATTCGAGAATGCTGTTCAAGTGCCATTACCAAACGAATTTATCCCCATAAGGAATAATGTAAAATAGACTAGTCCTTTTACACCCCCAAAAATATACTTACAAAAGCATTTAAAAAAATAAACTTACATAAAAGGGCGATTTTGGGGACCATCGTAACTCAAGGTACCACTGTACCTTCTTAGTAAGTTTATTCAGGTATACACAAATACAATTACATACATAGATTATCGTACATAGCAGAATATGCGTAGAGAACCTAGGATAACCCAAAAGTCAGTTCACTCAGTTTAATCATTTCTAACTTGGCACTTAAAGTAAGAGGCTTACGACTCCTCTTTTTATTACAATTAAGCTTAGACGCCATAGTCAATGAGAGCCAACTAGTTAACGAAAGAGTAAATGAGAGAGAGAATTAGATACGGAGTTCAGACAAAGTAAAAAAACAAACTGAACAGGTAGTGGGCGATCACTCGGTCAGGCGAAATGAATGCAATTAATACATGTCCACTTTTAGTTCATTCACATACGTTTGTAAGAGTCTGTGAAACTTTTACCTCAAAATAATTTTTTTTATTATAATAATAATTACCTCACAATACAAATACAGTGGACTCCCGCCTAACGAGCAAAATTCATTCCAGAAGCCTGCTCATGTGCCATTACCGAATGAATTTACTTCCTTAAGAAATAATGTCACGTAGGTTAGTCTATTTCAGACCCCCAAAAATACACTTCCACAAGCACTTACAATATTATACTTACATAATTGTACGATTTCCGGGGTGCTCGTTAGGCGGGGGTCCACTGTACTCTTACATTGTGTACAAGTTGTACAAGTTAGAAGAGAATAAACAAACAGCAACACTCCCATTCTCATGCAACACATTTTTAGAGTTAATGATAGTACAGTGGACCCCCGAGTTTCGTAAAAACTTCACTCCTGAAGTCTGCTCAAGTGCCATTACCGAACGAATTTACTCCCTTAAGGAAAAATTTCACGTAGGTTAGTCTATTTCAGACCCCCAAAAATACACTTCCACAAGAACTTACAAAATTATACTTACATAATTGCACGATTTCCGGGGTATTCATTAACTGAGGGTTCACTGTACAGTGCACCTCCGGAAATCGGCTGGTCTGATTATCGGCCGGCTCGATTATTGATCGCTTTTTTCAGCCCAATTTTTGCCTGATTATTGGCCGTTTCCCCGATTATCGGCCCGCGTCCCAGACCTGTCCCCCTGCCCCGCGCTTGCGCGCCTCACCGAGCAGGCGTCGTGAGCCAGTCTAGCTTTGTTTATCACAATAAATTCATTGTGTTTAGTGCTTGTTTATTGATTGTGTTGTGGACCCCGAACTAATCTGTTTATTTAAACATTTTGTATTTCTTAATATTGTGTATATTTTATTATCATAATTGTATACAGTAGAACGTCATTTAGCACGAGATTATGTTGCACGTTACGGGTATTGCACGATTTAAGATTTGCGACACATTATCATCTTACACGATGTAAAGATGATATTACACGGTTCGGCAGGAGGGGAAAAAATTTTGAGCGCGCGGTCGCCCGCGGTGGGTTAAACCATTGAGTCAGTGGGGGTCCTACTAAGGGTGGCTATGAGCCACATCAAGTGTTTAATGCTGAAGAGACAAGTGTTTTCTGGAAGAAAATGCCAACAGGAACTTATATCAGTCAGCAAGAGAAAAGTGCACCAGGCTTCAAGACAGCAAAGGATCACTTCACCTTGCTCCTTTTCGGTAATGCATCAGGTGATTTCAAGTGTAAGCCCATGGTTATTTACTGCCTAAGAGTCCTCATGCTTTGAGGAAAAGGGAATTTGTTTTTCCTTCCTGCAAACTGTAAGTTTATTCAGATACACGGGGCCAGTAGCTGAGTCTCGACCCCTGCAACCACAATTAGGTGAGTACAGTTACATACATTATCATACATAGCAGCATATGTGTAGAGAACCTAGGATAACCCAAAAAAAGTCAATGGAAATACTGTCACCCTGACTTTTTTGGGTTATCCTAGGTTCTCTACACATATGCTGCTATGTATGATAATCTATGTAACTGTATCTGTGTATACCTGAATAAACTTACTTACAGTTTGTGGGAAGGAATAACAAATAACCATTCCCACAAGCAGACGCCTTGTTTTGGTTCAACAGACACCACCCGCCTTCCCCAGCCACCCCGGACCCCACCATCCCAGCATTCGTACGTATTTCATACACGTCAAGAAGTCCTGGCTACAAGCCAGCTGTTTGTGAAGAATAAGAGAGAGTGAATTGTGTTTTGATCTTGAATTAACGAAGAAAACAAAGATATTAGACAAAACATAACCCGTGGCTGTAATGAAGTGTTACTTTGTACACATAAAAAGATGTAAACATAAGTTTGTGTGGCTGACTGACTTACTGACTGACTGACTGACTGACTGACTTGACTGACTGACTGACTTACTTACTGACTGACTGACTGACTTGACTGACTGACTGACTGACTTGACTGACTTACTGAATGACTTGACTGACTTACTGAATGACTTGACTGACTTACTGAATGGCTTGACTGACTTACTGAATGGCTTGACTGACTTACTGAATGGCTTGACTGACTTACTGAATGACTTGACTGACTTACTGAATGACTTGACTGACTTACTAAATGACTTGACTTACTTACTGAATGACTTGACTGACTTACTGAATGACTTGACTGACTTACTGAATGACTTGACTGACTTACTGAATGACGACTGACTTACTGAATGACGACTGACTTACTTAATGACTTGACTGACTTACTGAATAGCTTGACTGACTTACTGAATGGCTTGACTGACTTACTGAATGGCTTGACTGACTTACTGAATGACTGACTTACTGACTGACTTGACTGACTTAAAGTTAGACACTCAGTTCAACCATCGACTTCAGTTCCAGAACCTCTACTATCCACCTCAGCCCATTAGGGCCACAGCATAACTGTCCACTCTCTTCACAATTATCCACAAACACCAGCACCCACAATTTAAGGTATATACTATTATTTATGTTACATTTGTAGTCTTAAGCAGTAAAAACAACATAATACATCACGATAATGAACTACAATTACATATTCACTTTTATTTTTGTAAGATCTGTTGGTCTAAAAAAAACTTGTTTTGCTTTTTTGGGGACTCCCTGGAACGTAACCCTATTTTTCCCCTAAGTTCTTTTAATTATTTAACACAAAATTATCTAACACGACTTTTTCAGGAACGTAACTATCGTGCTAAATGACGGTCTACTGTATTTGAAATATTTCCATTATTAGGTAAAATGAAAATGTCTTACTTTATACTATTGTCACACCCTGCGTCATTATGTACTGGAGTGCGACAAAATTAATGAATTCAGAGACAACTCACTCAGAAATGTTCAAGATATGTCAAAGTATTTTATCCACAGTGGTATATTACAGACCATTCTGGAAAAATACCCTGACTTTGCTCCCTGTAAATAAAGCATTGCCATGTGTGTGTGTGTGTGTGTGTGTGTATGTGTATTGATTACCATTTTGTCCTATGCACATGTCGATTAAAAACTGTGCCTGTTGTATGTGCGTGTGTGTGTGTGTGTGTATGTATATATGTGTGTGTATGTGTAATTTGTTCATCATTGTAACTATATATGAAGTGATTATGATTCATTACCTTTGTAACTTGTCATGATTGTAACCAGCTCTACCTGGAGCTCATTACCTTTGTAACTTGGCATGATTGTGACCACCTCTAGTTCATTACCTTTGTAACTTGTCATGAGAGTGACCAGCTCTACCTGGAGCTCATTACCTTTGTAACTTGTCATAATTGTGACCAGATCTAGTTCATTACTGCTGTAACTTGTTCAGCTATCAAAACTTTGGAGTCCAGTCAATGGACCAATTATGTACCTCTGTAATCTTTTGACTACCGCCCACAGGATGGGTATGGGGTGCATATTGAAGATATTAAACTAAACTATACTACAGTGGACCCCCGGTGTTCGTCCTGCTCAAAACACGCCCTTTTATGTAAGTTTATTTTTTTAAATGCTTTTATAAGTGTAGTTTTGGGGGTCTAAAAGGACTAGTCTACTTCATATTATTTCTTAAGGGAATAAATTCGGTTGGTAATGGCACTTGAACAGCATTCTGTTACGAAAAATGGACGAACACCGGGGGTCCACTGTATTACAGTGGACACCCGGTTAACAGCCGGCTCCAAACACTAACATTTATGTAAGTGTATTTTTTTAAGTGCTTTTGTAAGTGTATGTTTGGGGGTCCAAAAAGATTACTCTAATTTACATTATTCCTTAAGTTAATAAATTTGTTCGGTAACAGCACTTGAACAGCATTCTGGAACGAATTATGGCCGTTAACTGGGGGTCCACTGTATTTGGCAATGTTAGTCCATTTTACTGTGCTTTTCATGTAGTGGGAGACCACTACATGAAACAACAACAGGAGGTGTTGTTGTTGTTGTTGGGTGTAAGGGCCACTGACCATAATCCGTAGTAGGTTGGTAGACAGGAACCACCCAGGGAGGTACTACCGTCCTGCCAGGTGACTGTGAAACAGAAACCTGAAACTGTTTTACATGATGGTAGGATTGCTGGTGTCTTTTTTTCTGTCTCATAAACACGCTGGATAACAGGTATATCTAGCTACTTCTACTTACACTTTAGGTCACACTACACAGGCATGCACATGCATATATATACATACACACATCTAGGTTTTTCTTCTTTTTCTTAATAGCTCTTGTTCTTTTTATTTTCTCTATTGTCCATGGGGAAGTGGAAAAGAATCTTTCTTCCGTAAGCCATGCGTGTCATATGAGGCAACTAAAATGCCGGGAGCAGTGGGCTAGTAACCCCTTCTCCTGTACACATTTACTAAAAAAATGAAGAAGAAAAACTTAATAAAACTGGGTTGTTTGAATGTGCGTGGATGTAGTGCGGATGATAAGAAAGAGATGATTGCTGATGTTATGAATGAAAAGAAGTTGGATGTCCTGGCCCTAAGCGAAACAAAGTTGAAGGGGGTAGGTGAGTTTCAGTGGGGAGAAATAAATGGGATTAAGTCAGGAGTATCTGAGAGAGTTAGATCAGTTATGGAAGGAGAAGAGGGAATATAAATGTGTAAATTCAATGATTATGTGGATTAAAATAAGGGTCGGATGCGAAAAGTGGGTCATAATAAGCGTGTATGCACCTGGAGAAGAGAGGAGTGTAGAGGAGAGAGAGAGATTTTGGGAAATGTTAAGCGAATGTATAGGAACTTTTGAAACAAGTGAGAGAGTAATTGTGGTAGGGGACCTAAATGCTAAAGTAGGAGAAACATGTAGAGAGGGTGTGGTAGGTAAGTTTGGGGTGCCAGGTGTAAATGATAATAGGAGCCCTTTGATTGAACTTTGCATAGAAAGGGGTTTAGTTATAGGTAATACATAATTTTTTTTTTTTTATTAACACATCGTCCGATTCCCACCAAGGCAGGGTGGCCCGAAAAAAAAAAACTTTCATCATCATTCACTCCATCACTGTCTTGCCAGAGGGGTGCTTTACACTACAGTTATAAAACTGCAACATTAACACCCATCCTTCAGAGTGCAGACACTGTCGTCCCATCTCCAGGACTCAAGTCCGG
>WNWK01026147.1:0-27732 GCA_009830355.1 Cherax destructor
CAATACCACTACCACTACCACTGTCACAATACCACTACCACTACCACTGTCACAACACCACTACCACTGTCACAACACCACTAACACTTCCACTGTCACAATACCACTAACAACACCACTAACACTACCACTGTCACAACACCACTAACACTACCACTGTCACAACACCACTAACACTACCACTGTCACAACACCACTAACACTTCCACTGTCACAACACCACTAACACTTCCACTGTCACAATACCACTACCACTGTCACAACACCACTAACACTACCACTCGCACCACCACCTGGAGAGTAGTGTTCCTGGGGTCAACATCCTGGCTGTCAGCCCTCTATGACGCACTGACTTTCTTGGGTTATCCTGGGTGGCTAACCTTCCGGGGTTAAAAATCCGAAGAAATCTTATCTTATCTTAGGTCGCAGACCAAACCTCACTGTTACCTTCACTACCAAGGCGTGAACAGACAAATGGTAATTCAGAACACCTTTAAACTGAGATTTTTTTTTGTTTCACACACACTGGAATTTTATAATCCACTGGAGAATTTTATTATGCATGAAAAATTCACAAAAGTACCACTTCTATTAGGCATACAAATATCCGATCTCAGGTTAGGTAGAGGAAAAGTCGGTGTTGCATTCGGCTACAGGTGGTCAACGTTGGTTAATTCGATTTGAAACCTGTCCACAGCCTCGGTCCTGACGAATCTTACCTAACATAAACGACATGGAGCGGGGATAAAAAGCGACATAATCAAGTTTTAAAATTAGACACGTGCAACATCTGGGTATCTTTACTTGTAGACGTTTCGCCATCCAGTGGCTTTATCAGTACAATTCAAACACATTATGTGAAGACTGTAGAACTATATACAAAACACGAAGTAATCAGTCCCTCAGCCAACTTTATGAAATTTTGGTAAAGAGGACATCTCCAATACCTTCTTGCCTACTCCAGGCCAGTCCCTTGGGTATGACCTAATTCCACTGGGGAATCCCGCCTACCAGTGACAATGACTTCGTCTGCTTCACGTCCCTTATCTCGCCTGAAGAAGATGCAACTCACCGCCAAAAGTACTGGGTTTGGTGTGTCGATTCAATGGGTCATCCTCGTTGAAACACCGTGAGACCCTGTGATTTTCCCGCACTTAAATCGCCAGTCTTCCTGCCTGTGCTTCAGATTCTTCACCTACTCCTAGGCTCAGACACTGATTACCTCGTCTTTTGTATATAGTTCTACTGTCTTCACATATCCTTGAATTGTATTGATAGAGCCACTGGATGGCGAGACGTCTACGAATAAAGATACCCAGATGTTGCACATGTGTCTAATTCTTCATCTTGTGGATACTGTATATCATTCATAAATAACCAAGTTTGCCGATGACACTAAAATAGGCCGTCAGATCAATTCTGATGAGGACACTAGAGCGCTTCAGGAATATTTGGATAGGTTTCACTACGACTGGCTTCTTCACTCCTAATACAGAGATAACTTGATTTAATTGATTCGTCAGGACTGCGTCCTTACACAGGTCTTAATTCTAAGATGACCCGTCTGAGGATCTCGAAGATGTCAATCTAATTCAGCTGTTCTGTGGCCGCGATCAAGGTCTTGATGTGCGTTCCACGGCGAAATATTTTATGTTCAACAGCGGGATAAGGCTATCAGGCCCCCATCATTGTCTCTGGGCCCTGTGTTGGGTGGTCGGTTAATTTTCAAATAAATACATTGACTTTTGTCCATTATGCATATGTTCACGAAGGTTTTCACAGTAGTTCTGAGTGTATCTTTTTTTTCTGAATCTATCGGGTCGCATATGATATTGGTGAAGAGCACGATACTTTTTACGCACCCAGGTAATAATGGCCTGTTGACCTGGTCATAATGGGACTTGGAGCGAAAATAAACACAGCAGTAGTCTTTAAATTGTATTTTCCTTCACCAATGATGTGTGTGTGTGTGTGTGTGTGTATATATATATATATATATATATATATATATATATATATATATATATATATATATATATACACATACACTTATGTACACTATGTACAAAAGTTTGAAATATAAGTGTACCATGGTAATCAAGGCAAAGACAAAGCCTGAGAGAGAACCATGAGCAACCAGCTGCTATGCGAGTCTAGGAAGGGCTGACTGAGAGTGAAACCACATCACCTCAGCCCTTGGCAGGCCCACCTGTGATTGGTTAATGAACCAAGGTACTGATTTAATGATGGGGCCCCAAAGATCATTAAACCCTTAGCACCCAGTTCGCTGGTTGGGAGCAACCTATATGGGAGTGTGTACATATGCCAAATAAAATGTAACATACTCTTTGCATGCCACACCCCCACCCCAAGAGGGCTCTTATGGCCAGGGCTAGGCTTCCACCTCCATGGGTAGACTGCCGCCATGGCACGGTACAATAATGGAACTGCCTTTCCTCTCAACCATCCAACTCATTAGATAGAGTTCAACTTTTCTCGAGACAAAGCAAAACTCTAAATTTAGAGCGAGACAATGGACAGTAGGGCTAACATAGGTTTAAGATACCTGCAGATGGTAGCAGAATATCCCCTCACTAAAAAAAACCCACACCATTTTACATATACAAAGGGGAAAAAAAAGAGCTATTCTACCCATAGTCCCTAACACATCCTAACCTAACACATTTTAATTTTAAATTCTTGGAAGAGAATCAGCCAGCTTATTATCCTTGCCGGCAATATGTACAATAGTATTTATATTGTAAGGTTGCAGCCTGAGACTCCAACGCATGAGATGGGTGTTGTGGTTCTTCATGGCATTTAGATAAACCAGAGGGTTGTGGTCACTGTAGACTGTGACCACTTGAGACGACTGACCCACGTAGACCTTGAAATGCACTAATGCCAGTATCAAAGTGAGGGCTTCTTTTTCAATTGTGGAGTAGGCCCTCTGGTGAGGGTGATATTTGACGGAGAAATAGGCCACAGGCCAGATTGTAGAAGTACTACCCCCACCCCTGACTCACAAGCATCAACCTGTAATATAAAGGGTGCGATACAAAGTAGACATTTGGCTTTTCTAAACACATCATTGCAATATGGAGTCCAATGAAACTGGGATTTTTGACTGGTAAGTGAGGTTAAGGGGGCTACAACATCTGCAAAATTCTTACAGAATCTTCTATAAAACCTTACCATACCTAAGAAACGGAGGTACGGTGGACCCCCGGTTTTCGTGATTTTTTCGTTCCAGAATGCTGTTCAAGTGCCATTACCAAACGAATTTATTCCCATACGAATTTATTCCCATAAGGAATAATGTAAATTAGACTAGTCCTTTTAGACCCCCAAAAATACACTTACAAAACCACTTACAAAAATACACTTACATAATTGTTCGAGTTTGAGCATAACGAACACCGGGGTCCACTGTATTTCCTATTATGAGGTACAGTGGACCCTCGGTTTTCGTTCACCTCCAAACTTGAACAATTATGTAAGGGTATTTTCGTAAGTGCTTTTGTAAGTGTATTTTTAGGGGTCTGAAATGACTAATCTAATTTACATTTGTCCTTATGGGAACAAATTCGTTCGGTAACAGCACTCAAACAGCATTCTGGAAATAATTTTCAACGAAAACCGAGGGTCCACTGTACTGGATAATTTTTAATGGTAAGAATACCTACTTCATGGCCCAAAAAACTAACAGTAGATCGGCCAAAGGATGACTTAGATAAATTAACAATTAATTGGAAATTCTGAAATATCTCAACGAGAACTTTAAGTCTGGACATATGTTGGTCCCAAGTATCGGACACAACTACAATGTCATCTAGGTAAGCGGCTGTGCCTGCAAGTTCTTTAATGGCATGATGGATCAGCTTTTAGAATGATGCCAGCGAGTTTTTCATTCCGAAGGGAGTTACTGTATATTGATAATGACCTGGAATTACAAAGGCAGAGATTTCCTTTGCCTTATCTGTCAAAGATACCTGATAGTAACCTTTAAGGAGGTCTAACTTGGACACAATAGTATCCTTACTCACGAAGTTCATTACATCATACAAATGTACATATCCAAGTGTACATTTTTTTTTGGAACATCCGAAAAGATATCATGGTAACATTGTAGGAGTGCAGTTGAACTTGTTACTTGATTCTTAGACAGCTAGGGCCCTTGAAGAGGACAGAATTGGGAAGCATTACTTGAATTTCAGGAATAGGGTGCATGGAGTCAGGATCGTCTACAGAGGCAGAGGACAGTCATTACTGGGACATTATTTGGAGTAAGAAATGCTTTAATCTAATTAATGTGGTATGTTTTACTCTTTGAGGACTTGTCAAGAGGAGCTACCACATAGTTTACATCAGATAGTTTACTTACAATTTGCATAGGTCCCATAAATCTAGCTTTTAAGGTGTGGCCAGGTATAGGCTCCTGCACCAGCACCTTGTCTCCTGGATGGATGGAGCAAAACTTTGAGTTTCTGTCATACCTCTGTTTCATAGTATTTTGAGTTGTTTATAAGTTACCCTTAGCCAACTGACGTGCCACCTGCAACTTTAAAGAAGTGTTCTAGAGTGCTATACAGGCGTCTTCTCCCATCCATCTTTCCTTGAGCACCCGAAGAGGACCTTGTACATTGTGCACTACACTACACAACACTGCACTGACACATTACACAACACTCACTGCACTACACTACACAACACTGCACTACACAACATACACTGCACTACACAACACTGCACTACACAACACTGCACTGCACTACACTACACAACACTGCACTACACTACACAACACTACTACACAACACTACACTGCACTACACAACACTGCACTACACACTGCACTACACAACACTACACGCACTACACGCACTGCACTACACTACACAACACTGCACTACACAACACTAAATACACAACACTGCACTACACTACACAAACTGTAATACACAACACTGCACTACACTACAAACACTGCACTACACTCACTACACAACACTTCACTACACTACACTACACAACACTGCACTGCACTACACAACACTACACAACACTGCACTACACAAAACTACACAACACTGCACTACACAACAATACACAACACTGCACTACACAACACTGCACTACACTACACACACTGCACTACACAACACTCCACAACACTGCACTACACAACACTACACAACACTGCACTACACAACACAACACTGCACTACACAACACTACACAACACTACACAACACAACACTACACAACACTACACAACACTACACTACACAACACTGCACTACACTACACAACACTACACAACAGTGCACTACACAACACTGCACTATACAACACTACACAACACTACACTACACAACACTGCACTACACAACACTGCACTACACAACACTACACTACACAACACTACACAACAGTGCACTACACAACACTACACAACACAGCACTACACTATACAACACTACATTTCACTACACAATGCTACACTACACAATGCTCACTAAAAAAACTGCATCACAAAACTGCACTACACAAAACTGCACTACACAACACTGCACTACACAACACTGCAAAAATTGTACACACAACACTACACAACACTACTACACTGCAACTACACTACACAACACTGACACACTACACATGCACTACAACACTGCACTACACAACACTGCACTCACACACTGCACATCACTAACACTGTACTACACAACACTGCATACACAACACTACATAACACTGCACTACAAACACTGTACACACAAACACTGCACTACACATGACACAATACTGCTACTCACACATACTACAACTGCCTACACTAACACTGCTACTACAACTACAACTACTGATGCTACCTACTACAAACTGACTCCACGACTAACTACAATGACTCACATGCACTACACTAACAGCACAACACGCACTAACTACATACACATGCACTCACTACATTACACTGACTACATAACACTGACTCACAATACTGCATTTTGCACACACGTACACTCAACACAGATAACATGACAACTACTAGCACACACTACACAACTGCACTACAACAACACTGCACTACCACATGTATCAACACTCATTACACATGATACAACACTGCACTACACACACTGCACACAACATGTACCACACACTGCACCACACACTGCACTACACACACTGCACTACCACATGTATCACAACACTGCACTTACACAATCACAATATACATCACACTACACACTCACTAGCACAACACAATCACTGTACTATACTACTCAAGACTACCTAACACTGAAACTACACATATGACCTAACACTGCATTCACTACACAACACTGTCACTACACAACACACTCACTACACATAACATTGCACTAACACTACCATCAACTTTGCACTAACAACTATTCTAACACATAACACTGAACACTTCTACACACTGACTACAATAACTGTACTAACAACACTGTACTACAATACTGACTACACAACACTGTTCTACACTTACAATTCTGCTCTACATTCACAACCTGTCTACACTACACAACACTGTACACATACACAACACTGTACTTACACTACACAACACTGTACTACACTCACATACTGCTACACACTGCACTCACACCTGCATCTTCACTACACTGCACTGCACTGAACACTGAAGTAACACAGCATATAACTGAAGGTAACACAACAAGACTCAGATAACACTGAAGGTAGAACAGTAACACAACAGGAAACAGGAGTAGAATGAAATTAGCTTAGAGGCGTCCACACCACCGTATGTCCTTGGGTAGCGAGTTCAACATCCAGTCTACTGGATGCGCTACTCTTAAGGATTGTGTGGTCCAGTGGACTAGAGCTGTCATGTGTTTTCGCTCACCATGAGGCTTGCCAAAGCAGCATGGGTTCGACCCCTGGCTGGTGCAGTGTTGTTATTGATCAATACCACTCATTCGTGGTTATAATAATATAATATACTGCTTGTTGAGCTAGTACACCAAACAAGGAGTAGAATGAAATTAGCTTAGAGGCATCCACACCACCATATGTCCTTGGGTAGCGAGTACAACATTCAGTCCTACTGGTTGCGCTACTCTTAAGGATTGTGTGGTTCAGTGGACTAGAGCGTCATGTGTTTTTCATCATGAGGTGGTCCAAAGCATCATGGGTTCGACCCCTGGCTAGTACAGTGTTGTTATTGGTCAATACCATTCGTTCGTGGTTACAATAATATATATACATTCGTACATAACTGGGGATAGGAAAACGAGCTGAATATTGTATATATTTTTGTAAGAGGCTCTCCTTAGACTGAAAGGTGTAAATGTGTACTAACTTATTGTCTATTTATTCATGGAACATTCTAGTTCACGATAGAATAAATCATTTACAATGAAGACCTCCATAGTTTGTAAGGGAGACGAAAACGCAACTCGCGTGACTTTTAACTTTTGTATATTTAAAGACTATTTTTTTTAAAAAGTAAACATTGAAATTTGGCTTTAACTTATATCAAGCCTAAGATATATTATAAACAGAGAAATATATGTGTGTAGTACATTATATATACTTTTTTTTAGACTTTAAAAAAAGTATTATTTTTCCTAAAAGTATTCAGCGTCATATGTGTTGGGAAAGCGGCTGCTACCAGGGACGACCAATCAGAGTGATCCGACTCTAGCCTCACAGACCACTACCTGCTGCCTTATTGGCTGACAGGCACGCATCGTCTACCCTGATTGGTTACAGGGTATGGACTGTACCCTGTGGACTCCTGCACAGTTTCTTTCATTGCGAACGAGGAAGGATTCATCCCGTCTGTAGGAAAATGCATGCAAAACGTTATCATGGTTTTTAATGTCTGATGGAATCTTTCCAAGGCACCTTGGGACTGAGGATGATAGGCAGTGGATAATTTATGAATTTTTCGTAGCCTAGTTAATGCTTCCCTAAACGCTTTGGCAGTAAAATTAGTACCCTGGTAACTCTGAATAGACTTAGGAATGCCAAAGCAGGAGATAAACTTAGGGCTTTAAGAATGGCTTTGGTATTGATACTGCACATTGGGATTGCCTCTGGATACCTAGTAACTTTGTCCATAATAGTGAATAAATATTGGTTCCCAGACTTGGACTTAGGTAATGGACCTGCACAATCTATAATTAACTCTGCAAAGTTCTCCATCCGCAGGTATGGGATGGAGTGGTGCAGGTTTAATGGGGTGTCCAGGTTTCCCTACTTGCTGACATTTCTTGCAACAACGGATGTAATTCTTCACATCTTGCCTTAACTTTGGCCAATAGAATTCTTTTAATATTCTATACAAGGTTTTGGTAATCCTAAGTGTCCTCTTAGCGACGAATTATGAGCTACATTTAATATTTGTGATCGAAACTTTTTAGGAACTACCAATCTATCTGTCTTCTGCCTTCCCTCTACCTCCTTACCAGTCTCAGTGCAGATTAAGAAGTCGTTTTTTATTTTATATTTGACTGGGTGATCTGAGGAGGATTCATCCATGGAAGGGTCTTTTCGCTGTTCTTCCCGAAAGGACAGTCCCTCAGGTATGGAGACAGAGATATCTGGCAATCCTGCAACCCTGGAATAGGAAGGCTTGATCTGGGTTTGTTCACTAAATTTACGAGACCCTGGCCATTTTCCTCATAAAACAAATTGGCTAGTCCAAGATCAGAGTTGTCGAAGGATGGCTTAGCAGTCTCATTAGACATCCCTTGGGATTTTGCCTGAGTTATGGCCAACATCGGAGAAGAATTAGTCATTATAGGTTCTGGACACTTAGTTGACTTAATATTATTACCCAGTAATAACACGGCATCTTTCATAGGAAATCCGTCAGAAACTCCTACAGTCAAATATCCAGTGTAATATTTACTCTGCACATATATTTTATGTAAAGGGACAGAAAATACTGCTCCAAATGCTTCTAAAATAACTGATGAGTGCAATGACGTTTGTTCAGAGAGGGGAAGTACTCCCTCTCTTATTTTTTTTTGCATTTTATTGGTTTAAGTCAATACATACATACATAAAATTGATATGTCCATAAATAATCCATGAACAACCTCAGCAACTGTGTATACATATCCTATCATCCCTTTATGTATAATTACACACAATGTTATACCCAACATAACCAACAAGTTACACACCGACCTGTTAACAAATTCCAAATATACAATAAATGAAAACTTACTTTAACAACCTTTCAAAAATGCAATGTTAGAAAACTGATACATGTTGCACATATTATCTTCCCCTTATTGTGTTTTAACCATATACCCAAATCACATGACCACAAGTGATGTAAAAAATATACATTGCATAAAATGCCCAAACACATTATATCCCAAACTAGGAGTAAACCCCTTAATTACAAATTAAGTAACCAAAGTTAGCATTACCCTAACGTATCTGTAACATGATACTTCCAACCTAGTTTTGTTTCTTACATATTATTGGTTTTAAACAATACATTCCAATGCTTACGACCACTAGTGATCTAATCAATACAATTACCAACATCAACTGTTCATACATTTCCCACCATCCATTATGCTCCATTACACAATGTTATGCCCAATAAAGAACAACAAAATCGACACAAAATTTAAACTCTACAGTTGCGCATACTGCCCCATGCAAAAACCTATACATTTGCTCCCGATCCCTTGCCCGTAACCTCAACTCCTGAAACTCCCTCCATATCCCCACCCAATCATATATGGGATAAACCGCAGCACATTCCACAACCCTCTCAACTCCACCCATTCTCATCATAACACTTACCTTCAATTTATGCGGATTCGCCATCACCAACAAGCTCCGCAACAAATCCCTACAATACTCCAAATCTTTACCCTCCCACCACTCACCTACCTCCCGCAATACCCCCCACCCCATCCTCCCCATGCCCCCAACCCCCTCTCCTCACTAAGCAACGTTTAACATACATACTAACCTACGCTCCAACCAAATTAAACCTAAACCACCCATCCCTACCGTATTCCTAACAATATCCTTCCTCAGCCAATGCCTACCAAATGCCCATATATACTTAAACACACTGCACTCTAAATCCTTCACATCCCCCTGCAACAGAGGGTAGATGCTCGCCACATACCAAATTCTACTATAGATCAAAGTATTTACCCAATCACCTCTGTCCAAAGTGAGATCCCCGCCTCCATCCATACATACTCCTTTCGCCTTTGTACACACAACCCGACCACCTCCTTGCTCTAGAACAATCCTCATGTACACAATGCCACAAATAGTAATACTATCCACTATGAGCCACCCATACCCCTGCCCCAACCCCTTGCCCACCCAGGACCCTACCTCCAACAGCTTTGACTTCGCACCATTCACCCTCATCCCCGTGGCCAAACAAAATAACCGTAAAATCCTCCTGACAGTCTCCAAACCTACCTCATGCCCTATGAGCACTGTGGTATCATCTACCTACCTCACGATACCCCAACTCCCCCCCCCCCCCCCAAGTGACCCAACCTAACCCCGTTCTCCACTAATCTATAAAACGGATCTTGTACACATGCAAATAAAATCTGTGACAGGGGACAACCCTGTCGCAGACCCCTCCCATCGGAACCATACCCCCTAACCTACCATTCACCTGCACTAACGCATGCGCCCTGATACAACGATTGCACCCAACCCACAATCTCCTCTCCAAAACCCTGCCTCCTCATCACTTCATACAGTACCTCCTGTTCCACACTGTCATACGCCCCTTTCCAATCCAAAGCTAGAATCTCCCCCACCCCTCTATCAATAAACAATTTTATTCTCTCATGCCCTTTAATCACACCTCTCCCCGGAATCCCCCTGCCCCTCTGCAATCACCTCGTCCAGCACACGTTTCAATCTGTTTCCCAGTATTTTCGCAAATATCTTGTAATCTGTGTTCATTAATACCAGAGGTATATAATTACTTAATGTGTTCCCCACCTTTCCCTTCCGCACCAATACCACCACACCTATTCCCATCTCTCTCCCCATCACCCTTTCTGCCTTCATACGGTTCATCACCTCAACCACACAACCCCTCATTACATCCCAATTCTCCCTATAAAATTCATTCGCTATACCATCTATACCTGGAGCCTTACCTTTACTCAGTCCATTCACCACCTCCCATACCTCCTCCACACTAATTGTCCACTCCATACACTCTCTATCCCCCTCCCCAAACCTCCTCAAAATCCCCTGAAGAATTTCCTCTCCCCAATCCCTAATCCATGCTACTCATATGTTTAGCAAACCATTGATCCACATACACGCCCATCGCCTCTGTACTTCGAATCTTCATGCCCCTCTCAAAACTTTACAATCTCTCCTCTACATCCAAACATTCCATCGTCATCACCTCCCTACGTACCCTACACTTCCCCAATACATACTTGGAGGGTCTATCTCCCCACAAAACATCATCCATACCTGCTTTCATTCTACAAGCTCCAAACCTCTCATTCTGAATTTCAATCAACCTATCCTTCAATTCCCTAATCTCCCCCATTACCCTATGACTCCCCCGCACATAACAACTCTGTAACAGCCCCTCTATGTAATTTTGCATACCATACCTCCAACCCGCCTCCTCCCTACCCAACCTCTGGTAAAACATCCGTATTTGCGGTTTTCCCACAGTCACCCACCATTCCACCAAATTTTCCACCCGCCGACCCTTCTCCCACAGCCTAGTCCACCATTCCTCAAACTCGACCCTCTTATCCATCAACAACCTGACATTTAGCTTCCAATATCCCCTATACCACTTTGCAACTCCCGTCCAATCCACCTCCAAGAACACCCCCGTGGTCAGTAAAACCCACATCTAGATATCGAACATGACCCACCACGATGCTCCTAGTAACATAGATTCTATCCAGCCTAGCCCCATATCCCCTCCTAACAAAAGTATGCTACCCCACTCCCCCAACCCCAATTACATCCCTCAAACCCGCACTTCTCAGTAAATCCTGTAATGCCACCAACACACAACCCGCCCCCCTGGGCTTCACATCCCTCTCCCGAATCATGCAATTAAAATCACCCCCAACAATAGCCACACTCGGCAAACCTCTTAAGGCATAGATCAAAAATTTCTGCACAAAATCCGCCTTTACTTTCCTAGACTGTTCCGCCAGCATGTATAAAACCAAGAAACAAACCCTCACCCCACCCCACTCCCCCTCCACTCTGACTATCCTGCCCCCCACACTCCTCCCAGGCCAATAATTTAAAAGGGCTTGACTCTGCAACCGCCACCACTACCCCACCCTTTAATTTCCCTGACAACCCTGCAAACACCTTATAACCCGCCAATCGCAACTCACTTCCGCACCTAAAATTATGCTCCTGAAGGAAAGCCACAGTCACTCCGTACCGCCTCAAAGTACATTACACCTACGTCCTCTTAATCTCATCCCTCAAACCATTTACATGAATCGTTAGACACTGGAAAACAATTGGGAGGGTTTGCCCTTCGGCCTTGGTGGAAGCTGCGATGTCGACTTCCCCTTACCTCCTGCCTTACCCACTTGCTTCCCACCCTTGACTTTTCCCCGATCAATCAACACTCCTAAGTCCTTCGTCGCAACTTCCACCAATGACTTTTTACATGTTCTCTGAGCAGGGGTCAACACATCCTCACTATCAGACAGTGTTCGACCTTTTACGAGACCCAGTCACCACTTCCATACTTCCATCACTCTCAGGTTGATGCACCTCAACCGTCACTTGCTCTCTCACCAACGTCTGCTTCCCCAAACTGTTATTCACCAAACCTTCCATTATTCCCACTGCTTCGTCCAAACCATCACACGCCTCCACACTTAACACTGGTAACGGGTCATCAATGATTCCCCGCAACACCTCCTCCAATGGGAAATCCTCGCCAGTGCCCGTTTCTACATCACTCCCGGCTCCAACCACCGTTGCCTCAGAGGCCTTAGGCAACGTGTGACACACTTCCTCAGTTCCTTCAACTATTTCACTCCACAATCTAGGTCGAGCCTCCTTATCTTCCAATGGTTCCTGCACTTCCCTGTGTGCCTTGACGTCCTGCTCACGATGTCCTGCTTCCGCTCTCTGTCCTGTCCTCTTCATGCAATCAGCAGCCACATGCTCGTAAGCTCCACACAACCGACAAGTCCTACGTTGTCCCATATATGTTACGTAGATCTGGGTCTTAAAGGCAGGCAAGACAACATATGATGGTATTGGTCTATGTAGGGTCATCTTCAGGGAAAAGGACCCCTCGAAAAGTCCCTCCAGAGGTACCTCACTCCACTTCCCAGCCATGGCAGTGTGTATAATTACATATGCACTGAAGACTTCACTGATGTCCACAGAGTCCGCTTCGAACGGGACATTCTTAAGACGTACCCACGTGTAAGTACATGACACGTCCTTTAAACGTACTTGTAATCCCGTATTCACAGTGTACACTTTATCCTGGTGATGATCAACAAGTCTCTCATACACTTCCACTGTTAAGAGTTTGACGAAGACCCTGTTGACGCCGTTCAACGCCACTCCATACAAATTTACTGTCTCTATACCATACACATCTCTCAGAATGTTGGGAAGGACTGTAGCAGCTGTAGCTGGTTGTAGAACTCCCATCACCATGTCTATGCATACTGTGTTCAGCCTGCGTCTGCCGGCTGACGCCATGTTTACAGAAAACAAGTTGTCTCTAAGTACCGCCAGGTGTCAGTACTGGGCACAGCACACCTTCACTCGACCAGAGCTGGGTGGCGAATGTGAACTCCCTCTCTTATTAGGGAACAATATGCCCCAGTATCCCTAAATGTTATTACTTCCTGTTTTCTTTGAACTCTCATGAAGGGATATATGACAAGCACTGTAGTATGGGGCCATCCCATACTCTACTTCTTTCTGATTCATTTCAATAGGGAGATTAGTAATTCTCCCTAATGGTTGGGGTTTTTCTGGTTTTCTGGTTTATGGCAATGATAACATATTACCTTGGCTCCCTGCTTATTTTGTGGTTGGTGCCAGTCTGCATACTGACGGCGTTGTTCACCGTGTTGAGCATCGGTTTGATGTCGCTCACCAGTTTGACCGTGAGTTTGATATCGTGGCTCACCAGGTGACTTAGTTGATTGGCGTCGTCGTTCACCTTCGTCCTGCCACTTCGTCCTCCAGTCAGGAACTCTTCTCTGACGATCTCTACTCAGGCTGTTGGGAAGAAAGATTAAACCGCATGAACAAGGAGCGGTTAGTCTCAAAAGTGTCAGCCAACCTGGCTGCTTCCAAGGCAGTAGACAACGAATGATCTTCAAGAAAGACTCTAACCTCTGGTCCAACAGATTCCAGCAGGTTATCCACCAAGAGTAATTGGTCGAGGTCCGAGAAATTAGCGATACCACTTGCCTTGTACCACTTGGTAAAGACTTTTGACTTCTGCCTTACAAAGTCGACATAAGACTGACCCAGCTGTCGTTTGCCTAGTTTGAATTCCCTCCTGTACTTGGCAGGAATACACTGATAAGCCCCAAGAACTGTGGTTTTCACCACCCGATAGTTGACAAAATCGTCATTGTTTAACAAAGATGTAAACTGCTGTGCCTTACCATACAACGCTGTATGCACCAATGCTGCCCAATGCACCTCAGGCCACCTTAATGCTCGAGCCTGGTTTTCAAATGCCTCGAAAAACTGTTCAGGTTCAGCTTCAACGAAACGAGGAACTAGCGGTACTGCCTTTTGCAAACTAAAGTCATCTACAGTCTGCTTGAATTGCCTCATCTCCTCTCTATCAAACTCTTCCCTAGCATATGCTCGCTGCTCCCTGGTCATTTCAAGATTGAGTTTGGCTAACTCAAGTGCCAATGAAGCGGACTCGCCCATAGACAAACCCGATGCACCTGCTGCTTCATGAGACTGCTGGTCTGATTGTTCTGGTGTTGTGTCTCTCACATTACGAAGGAACCTGAGTGGAGATCTGCGATTAACAGGTCCTGTAGAGGGAGATACATCAGTTTGGTGCGCCATAGTTGCTTCACCTCTCAACTTTGTACGAATAATGTCACGAAGCTGCGCAGCAATTCGCCAACAACGCTGTAGAGAGAATTTGGGCAGATTTAGTAGAGTGAATTCAGACACCAATCACCTGACTCTTGTAGGTGGCATTAACCCCAACTTAACACGCTGTTTGCAATACATGAACAAGCAGCAATGCACAGTACAACGGGATACACATACACACAATAGCGAGGCTGTGCAAGACTGACACGCAATAACGGAAGCGATGGCAAAGCCGACACGCAATGCCGAGCAATAGCAAGGCTATCTGAACGATAAAAGACTAGCTCCAGCTCCCAGACAGGGCGCCCATATTATGCACCTAAGTAATAATGGCCTGTTGACCTGGTCATAATGGGATTTGTGGCGAAAATAAACACAGCAGTAGTCTTTAAATTGTATTTTCCTTCACCAATGGTGTATATATGTTCACTTATATACACTATGTACAAAAGTTTGAAATATAAGTGTACCACGGTAATCAATGCAATCTCTCTGAGAGAGAGAACCGTGACCACCAGCGGATATGCGAGTCTAGGAAGGGCTGACTGTGGGTGAAACCACAGGTCCACCTGTGAGTGGTTAATGAACCAAGGTACTGATTTAACGATGGGGCCCCAAAGATCATTAAACCCTTAGCACCCGGTTCGCTGGTTGGGAGGCAGCCTATATGGGAGTGTGTACATACGCCAAATAAAATGCAACGTACTCTTTGTATGCCACAATACTCGACATCATTTGTTTGCTCAGGGGTAATACAGGATGTCCTACCATGTTCTCCACTGGTTCCTCACTGGTGACTGTTGTGGTGCTGGGGTTTGCGACAGGCTGTAGTCTGTTCTGTAGAACTGGGCCCGTCGGCTTCCATTGTTGTGTTGGAGTATCAGAAGCTGGCTGAGGAAGGATGCCACCCCGTCGATGTTTCCTTGGCTTCCTTCCTCGCTGTGGCCCTGGGTTCTGTGACATTGTAGCCTCCTTTGGACGAGACTGCCACTCAGTGGTGAAGGCTCTACTTGATGTCGGAGGCTGGACAACGGGGGTTTTCCATGCTGCCCTGGCAGGTGGAGCCTCTCCGGGAAGTGCAAGTTCCAGGCATGATGCTTCTTGCCGCTGTTTGTATGTTTGTACACCGAGGTTCTGTAGCCTCGCCTCTGTTTAGTTTACCCAAGCAGTCCTTGGTCGGGTTAGACCCACTGCAGATGCCGCATACTTCTTTAAATTGACATCGGGCACTGAGGTGGTTGTACCTTTAGCACCTGAAACACCTCAAAGGTTCTGGGTTGTACGTTCTAACCTTGTATGTTCCCCAGCAACCGAGATCAAATTTAATTGGGAGAGGTCCTCTATCTTGGATCTTGACCTGCCTCGTACGTACATTGCCGCTCCTTCTTGGCTCAGAGCCACTCAACTTTCAAGATGTTTTTTGTTACTATGGATTGCATCGAGAGACACATGCAGTAGGTTCCGCGCAAGGTTATTTACTTCCCCAGCCAAGTGTTATTAACGCCAGTGTTCTGGCTGTAATCACATCACGTCTGCTGTCAGTGATGTTTGAGCTGCAACTGGCGTGCTGACATCTTCTAAATGACTTCATTCGAATTTGAATCGCCAGCTCTCTAACTAATATTATAAATAATCCTACCTACTTCAGGTCCTAAACTGTTTTAATAATTCCTACGGTTATTTACTACTTTGTGTACTTAGTAAATATTCCTAGAAGGATAAATATTATGTACAAGTGTTAAGTGTATGTGTTAAGGGCTCTTAAAGCTTATGTACTGTAAACGTTTCGTGGAATATTTTGGTAGACCAAAATAATTTCCACAAAAATGAAGCTTAATTTACTAATATATTTCATATTTTTTGTAGTGCTAGGCTCTAGTATATTCCTTAGCATAAAAAGTACCTGGCTTATGCTTTGTAGGTCAACTGGTTTACGTGGTATGGCATTAATCCCCTGTCTCTACGACACTTAGTTGTGAAAATACTTCAGTTATACCCAACATAGTTACGTCTGATTGGTCTATGTTGATTCACAGCTGCTGTGTTGATCCGAGCCTTTTGAGTGTGTCGAGTCGAAGCTCCTGGGCCTCTCGAAGGTGTTATGTTGCTCCTGACATCTTAGTGAGGGTTGGATTATAGCTTCTAGGTCTCTTGAAGGAGTTGAGTTGTAGCTCCTCGGTCTTTAGCAGACTATGGGATATTGGGGATGCCCCTCTTCAGGGCCTATGAGAGGGCGGTTCAGCCGATATATTGGTCCGGGGCCCGTCTGTGAATCCCTGAAGGGGACCCATTTTTTTGGGGGGATAGTTTCAATTATTTTAAGTGTAGAAAAATAATTATATAAAATTTACTTAGACTGGGGTCCTCAGCCTGCCCCCAGGGGCACCAAAGCAGTCTTGTTCCGCCTTGCAAAATTTCTCATCGAGGCCGTGACCCTCTTGAAGTGAGACTGGAGGGGGAGGGGGGAGGGGGAACCAGGAACCTCTGAGTGGGACGATGTTAAGGTCAGTGGCTTCGCAAGATATTAGTCAGTCGCTGAAAGTTATCAAAACATGTGTCCTTCTCTTATCATCCTGTGATATAATGCTCGTGGCCCCTGGCTACTTTTCTATTTTAGTTTATAAATTAGCCTGGGTGTACATATACTGGCTTAATAAATATAGTTATCCTGGGAAATAACAAAGGTTGATATACTATAATGGTTATCCTGGATGACAACATAGTGGTTGATATACTATAATGGTTATCCTGGATGACAACATAGTGGTTGATATACTATAATGGTTATCCTGGATGACAACATCAATGTAAACAAGTAGTATACAAGACAAGTTGATGTTTATGAAGATATTAACACTTGGTGCCCATCAATGAGTAATATTTACCTTGTGTACATAAAAAAATCTTTCTTACTAAAGTTTTGTTTAAAATTCTTGCTTGGTAAACCCTTGTGGGTCGTTCATGCAGTGAAGGGTTGCTTCTTTCTTTGTTCTTTGAGAACCAGATACGCAGCAAAATTATCCTCGCCTTAATTATCATTATTATTATTAAAAGAATATTGACTAGTTAGGGTAGCAAGTGTCGGACGGTTAATGACACCAGTTCGAGCCTCAGTCACTTTCCTGTATACGGTTTTAAGACATCACACACAAACTTTTTTTTATTTTCCATAAAGTTCGACTGGATTAGTATTCGATCAAACGTAAATCATTTAGAGAGGGAAGGAGAATCTTGGTGACGTAGTCAGGTATCCATGATGGGGTATCCATGATGGGGTATCCATGATGGGGTATCCATGATGGGGTATCCATGATGGGGTATCCATGATGGGGTATCCATGATGGGGTATCCATGATGGGGTATCCATGATGGGGTATCCATGATGGGGTATCCATGATGGGGTATCCATGATGGGGTATCCATGATGGGGTATCCATGATGGGGTATCCATGATGGGGTATCCATGATGGGGTATCCATGATGGTACGTGTTCAATTCAGAGTAATCACTGAAGAATATTAATGATCAGCTTCAGACTTTCAGTGATTGTGGGTTTGCTCAGAGGAAGGTTCGCATTTATTTTGAGGTATGCAAATTTTTATTAAGAATTTTGGAATGCCTTTTCTGGTTGGGTTCAGGTACTGAATGCTGGTTTATCTCAGAGAAGCTTTTAATTGAGTAGGTGTGAATTTGCAAATTTTATTGAAATTGTTGAAATTAAAAAAAAACTTCAACGCTAATTTATTTTACATAGTGGAAGCTTTGAATTGTGGTGGTATCAATATGCAAAATTGTACTTAACCCCTCAGCTGTTCTTGTCTGGTACCTCATAAGAGGTATACAATGTATTTAGTTGGATTAAGATTGCATGTCACCTGGTCATCAATCTAAAATACTTTAACTCCAAATATAGAATGTAGTAGTAGTAGTGGCCTGGTGGCTAAAGCTCTCGCTTCACACGGCGATGGTTCGGGTTCGATTCCCGGCGAAGGGGTAGAGACATTGGGCGTGTTTCTGTAAACCGGTTGTCTATGTTCACCCATCAGTAAAATTGGTACCTGGGTGTTAGTTAACTGGTGTGGGTCGCATCCTGGTTCAAAACTGACCTAATTTGTGGGAAATGCTCAGCATAACAAGGGGCTTTCTATATAGTAGTATGTCATTGATGTCAACTGTATACCTTGTACATGTAGTAAATAAAGATATTATTATTATTATATTTATTTATTATTAAAGACCCGGCCCGGGTCTTTTCCAGATGGTGACCCGGCGTTGCCCCCCCCGGGTGGGGAGTGTCGGTATATAGAATGTAGAAAATTTGAAACAGTATAATCCAATGAAAAATAGAAATATTAAAAACTCGTGTTTTTATGGAATTATTCAGTTTGAGGAATTTAGCGAGCTCTTAAGTGCAGTATTTCCATACGGTTTTATTTCCGGAGCTTATATTCAGATAGTGCTATTTTCTTCAAGGGTTTTGTTAATAACCTAAATGCCTCATCCGATGGGCTTCTAACTTTTTAACGCTGGTGAACTGTAATTATGGGAAAGGTTCATAAAACTATTGGGATGGACTTATATGACCCTTACGCATTTAGCGTTTAGTTATGATTATAATAATATTGGAATGGACAGGTGTCCTTTTTGATACCTGATAAACCCATTCTAGTTTATGGTTCACGTGTATAATTATTTTGAAAAATCTTAAGCTCAGACTGCAGGTTTGATCATCGTTGTTTCCTGCCACAACAACAATAACGCTGCCATTGTTATTAAAGTGTAGGGGACAATTTTATTTTAAATTTTTTCTCTTATGTTTTTTTTCTGAACGGCTTCGACCTTTGATAGCTGATGTATCTCATGAAAAGGCTGATACCTTTAGGGTTTAGGCTGTTTCATTTTTAATTTGTCTATTAAAATATTTTTTTAATGGTCAACTGAAGAATGCATTTTCTGATCGGCTTCAAACCATTAACGATGGTGTATCTGAGATAAAGGTTTGGATTGATTTTCTCTGTGAAGGTGTCAGTCAATTTGCCGATTTTTATGGAAGTTGGAAAACTGAAATTCTGGTTTTCATGCTATGATTTGTGGCTGCCTAATCCGAACTGCTTCAAACTTTCAGTGACAACCTGAGAATGAAGCTTCGAACTTGAAGTGCTGATGTATTTTGTGACAGTCTCTGTACAGTACCTAGAGAATCCCCCTTTTGATAAGCTTTAAACTTCCGGAGCTGGTATATCTTAGTGGAACGTTTTAATTGGTTTCTGGCTGTGTAGGTGTCATGTTATTTTAGTGGAAGATATTAGTTTCCATATAATCCCTTCTATTAGACACTTGTGTGGCACTCCCTTCTATTAGACGCTTGTGTGGCACTCCCTTCTATTAGACACTTGTGTGACACTCCCTTCTATTAGACACTTGTGTGGCACTCCCTTCTATTAGACACTTGTGTGGCACTCCCTTCTATTAGACACTTGTGTGGCACTCCCTTCTATTCGTTTTTTGAGCACTGAGTTAGAGGGGAAGGGTGCTCGGCTTACGGAATTCGTGGATACCATCGTTAGATCCTGCAGCAACCGACACACGTCTGTGTGGATAGTGAGGTACACACGTCTGTGTGGATAGTGAGGTACACACGTCTGTGTGGATAGTGAGGTACACACGTCTGTGTGGATAGTGAGGTACACACGTCTGTGTGGATAGTGAGGTACACAAATTGTGTACAGTGATAGGTCTCAGTGTATGTAAGGAGACGCCTTAGTGTGTATACTCTTTATTTGTTAGAATTAAGGGGTAGCGACTGCTTGTTGTCGTTAACACCGCATTTAACTTGTATATTATCAAAAATAATCTTATCTTAGAGATTTAAGAAAGGTGTGTATATAGCACAATACACTTGAGAGATGCTCACCTGTTTCGATATGGTTTATTAGGTTTGAAGCCTGTCTACTACACGAGGGTTGACTCTCTCCTAAAGACTACCAGTCTATGATACTTTAATCTTTAATAGGGATTAAAGTAAACTCAGTGTACATGACTCACGTGAGTCATGTTGACGGCTTTGAGGGGACTAGAGCTAGAGTTCGTCACGGCTATGCTAGCGGGAGATTCGTCTGTAAAAACTTGCATTTGTGGTCACAGTGGTGCCTATGCTAACCTTCCTATGGTGTAGAAATATACCTAGTTGGATGAATCTTATTGTAGCCAGCTGGCCCAGTGGCTTACGCGACAGTCTGGAGTTTTGAGACTCTCTGATCACGGGTTCTAACCCCACCCGTGGTATGGTTTTTTTTTTTTCTCAACTCAGTGTATTTATATTGAGAGAGAATCTTGGTGTTTATAACCTTCACCTCCCTGATACCCAGCGGCTACCCAAGGCGCTCAACCCCTTACAGTGTTCCAAGGTGATACAAAGAAGGAAAACTCGTATATAGTCACGCCATCGTTGCTGAAACACATCACAGGTGGAGATTAAACTAATAGATGACGTTACGGTCCCCCCTTAACCATTATAAGAAAAAGAAAGTGTGAAAGGCAGAAAACGGGTCAGGTGAAGAGACAGCCCAAATCAGGTCAAGTAACGTATGAGCTGACGTTTAGACCATTTGACAGAGTAGGACTGCAATGTGTGTGTTGATTCAAGTAGATTTCGACTGTAAGGGTTAGGAGAGGGATCGTTTTCGTTAAGGACTAATTTATAGGATGGCGTTAGTCGCTTACGAAAGAAACGTTGCTCTTGAGTTCTGAGGTTATAAAAAAGGGAACAGCAGCCGGTTTCGCCAGTGTAACAACACTTCTGTAAATATTTCCAGACGAAATATTTACAGAAAATAGTAATATTCTGTGAGGGGGGGGGAGGGGGCACCCAAGTGTTTTAAGTGTTCTGTTTAAGAAAACTTCAACGTTTTTAACATTTTGTTATCATATCTCTATTTACAGATATATAATTTTTGGTACTCTAAAAACATTAACATATGATCAGTACGTAACTAAACTAACCACAATTAAAACCAGATGGTCAGTTAATCTTAGTATTTCATCCTAATAATTCTCCATTACAAATTATCACAATGTATTTTTGTATATTTTTTATAGCTATGAGCGCTGAAATGACCTACGGGTCACCTGCTCCAATAATGTAAACAACTACTACTATCATGAGAAAGTAGATAGTTTCGTGTACAAAGTCATTTGGTAAAAGTCCAAAGTTTGCGATTCTTCGATCGTCGGCAACAATGATTACAGATATCGGGAATGAGAGGTAACGAGAGGGCACGATACCTAGGCACTCATTCTCTTACAAATACACTCTAATACGGACATTATTATTATTATTATTATTATTATTATTATTATTATTAACATTGTCATTGACTTTATTACAAGAACTACACCCGTAGTGCCGTACATTATTACTGATATATATATATATATATATATATATATATATATATATATATATATATATATATATATATATATATATATATATATATATATATATATATATATGTCGTGCCGATTAGGTAAAACTTGCGATTTTGGCTTAAATAGCAACGCTCTTCTTGCCATATAAGACAAGCGAAAATTTGTGTATGTAATAATTTCGCAAAAATCATTCTGAACTTAACGAAAAAATATATTTCATTGTGTTTGTTTATTATTAAATTAATGTTAACGTATCTAAAGTATATTTATTTGGGTTAGGCTAAATTAAATTGCACTTGTTGTAATAAGGTTAGGTAGGTTTTCAAAGTTTCTCTTGGTACAAAATTAAGAATTTTTACATTAACATACATGAAAAAATATATCTTTAAACGTATAAGAGAAATTTTTAGAAAGGACTTAATTTTAAATGAGTTCTTGCTAATTGACCAGTTTTACCTAATCCACGACATATATATATATATATATATATATATATATATATATATATATATATATATATATATATATATATATATTATCTTGCTACTTCTACTTACACTTAGGTCACACTACACAGGCATGCACATGCATATATATACATACATACACACATCTAGGTTTTTCTTTTTCTTAATAGTAATTGTTCTTCTTTATTTCCTCTATTCTCCATGGGAAAGTGGAAAAGAATATTTCCTCCATAAGCCATGCGTGTCGTATGAGGCGACTAAAATGACGGGAGCAATGGGCTAGTAACCCCTTCTGTAGAAAAATACTAAAAACGAGAAGAAAACCTTTATAAAACTGCGATGTTTGAATGTGCTTGGATGTTGTGCGAATGATAAGAAAGAGATGATTATGAATGAAAAGAAGTTGGATGTCCTGGCCCTAAGCGAAACAAAGCTGAAGGGGGTAGGCGAGTTTCAGTGGGGAGAAATAAATGGGATTAAGTCAGGAGTATCTGAGAGAGTTAGAGCTAAGGAAGGGGTAGCAATAATGTTGAAAGATCAGTTATGGAAGGAGAAGAGGGAATATGAATGTGTAAATTCAAGGATTATGTGGATTAAAATAAGGGTCGGATGCGAAACGTGGGTCTTAATAAGCGTGTATGCACCTGGAGAGGAGTGTAGAGGAGAGAGAGAGATTTTGGGAGATGTTAAGCGAGTGTGTAGGAACTTTTGAACCTAGTGAGAGAGTAATTGTGGTAGGGGACCTAAATGCTAAAGTAGGAGAAGCGTTTAGAGAGGGTGTGGTAGGTAAGGTTGGGATGCCAGGTGTAAATGAAAATGGGAGCCCTTTGATTGAACTTTGTATAGAAAGGGGTTTAGTTATAGGTAATACATATTTTAAGAAAAAGTTAAATAAGTATACAAGATATGATGTAGAGCGTAATGACAGTAGTTTGTTGGACTACGTATTGGTAGATTAAAGACTTTTGAGTAGACCTCCAGATGTACATGTTTGTAGAGGGGCCACAGATATTCCAGATCACCTTTTAGTTGTAGCTACAGTGAGAGTAAACGGTAGATGGGATACAAGGAAAATAGAAGCAGCAAGTAAGAGAGAGGTGAAGGTTTATAAACTAAAGGAAGAAGCAGTTAGGGTAAATATAAACAACTATTGGAGGATAGATGGGCTAGTGAGAGTGTAGGCAATGGGGTCGAAGTTGTATGGGGTAGTTAAAGAATGTAGTGTTAGAGTGTTCAGCAGAAATTTGTGGTTACAGGAAAGTGGGTGCGGGAGGGAAGAAGAGCGATTGGTGGAATGTTGTAAAGAGAGTAGTAAGGGAGAAAAAGTTTGCATATGAGAGGTTTTTACAAAGTAGAAGTGATGCAAGGAGGGAAGAGTATATGGAGAGAAAAAGAGAGGTTAAGAGAGTGGTAAAGCAATGTAAAAAGAAAGAAAATGAGAGAGTGGGTGAGATGTTATCAACAAATTTTGTTGAAAACAAGAAAAAGTTTTGGAGTGAGATTAATAAGTTGAGAAAGCCTAGGGAAAGTCTGGATTTGTGAGTTAAAAATAGGAGAGGAGAGTTATTAAATGGAGAGTTAGAGGTATCGGGAAGATGGAGGGAATATTTTGAGGAATTGTTAAATGTTGATGAAGATAGGGAAGCTGTGATTTCGTGTATAGGACAAGGAGGAATAACATCTTATAGGAGTGTGGAAGAGCCAGTTGTGAGTGTGGGGGAAGTTCGTGAGGCAGTGGGTAGAATGAAAGGGGGTAAGGCAGCTGGGATTGATGGGATAAAGATAGAAATGTTAAAAGCAGGTGGGGATATAGTTTTGGAGTGGTTGGTGCTTTTATTTAATAAATGTATGGAAGAGGGTAAGGTACCTAGGGATTGGCAGAGAACATGCATAGTTCCTTTGTATAAAAGCAAAGGGGGCAAAAGAGAGTGTAAAAATTAAAGGAGAATAAGTCTGTTGAGTATACCTGGTAAAGTGTATGGTAGAGTTATTATTGAAAGAATTAAGAGTAAGACGGAGACTAGGATAGCACATGAACAAGGAGGCTTTAGGAAAGGTAGGAGGTTTTTGTGCCATTTATGGATTTGGAAAAGGCATGTGACACGGTGGATAGGGGGGCAATGTGGCAGATGTTGCAAATGTATGGAATAGAAGGTAGGTTACTGAAAGCAGTGAAGAATTATTACAAGGATAGTGAGGCTCAAGTTAGAGTATGTAGGAGAGAGGGAGACTATTTCCCAGTAAACGTAGGCCTTAGACAAGGATGTGTGATGTCACCGTGGTTGTTCAATATATTTATAGATGGGGATGTAAGAGAAGTGAATGCGCGGGTGTTGGCAAGAGGTGTGGGGTTAAAAGATAAAGAATCTAACACAAAGTGGGAGTTGTCACAGTTGCTCTTTGCTGATGACACTGTGCTTTTTAGAGATTCTGAAGAGAAGTTGCAGAGGTTGGTGGATGAGTTTGGTAGGGTATGTAAAAGAAGAAAATTAAAATTGATTATAGGAAAGAGTAAGGTGAAGAGGATAAAAAAAATAGGTGACGAAATATTGGATATCAGATTGGAGGGAGAGAGTATGGAGGAGGTGAATGTATTCAGATATTTAGGAGTGGATGTGTCAGCAGATGGGTCTATGAAAGATGAGGCGAATCATAGAATTGATGAGGGGGAAAGGGTGAGTGGAGCACTTAAAAGTCTGTGGAGACAAAGAACTTTGTCCATGGAAGCAAAGAGGGGAATGTATGAGAGTATAGTCATACCAACACTTTTGTATGGGTGTGAGGCATGGGTAGTGAATGTTGCAACAAGGCGAAGGCTGGAGGAAGTGGAGATGTCGTGTCTGAGGGCAATGTGTGGTGTGAATATAATGCAGAGAATTTGTAGTTTGGAAATATGGAGGAGGTGCGGGATTACCAAAACTATTATCCACAGAGCTGAGGAGGGGTTGAGGTGGTTCGGACATGTAGAGAGAGTGGAATTAAATAGAATAACCTAGAGAGTGTATGAATCTGTAGTGGAGGGAAAGCGGGGTAGGGGTCGGCCTAGGAAAGGTTGGAGGGAGGGGGTAAATGAAGTTTTGTGTGTGAGGGGCTTTGACTTCCAGCAAGCATGCGTGAGCATGTTAGATAGGAGTGAGTGGAGACAAATGTTTTTTTAGGACTTGACGTGCTGTTGGAGTGTGAATAAGGTAACATGAAGGTATGAAGGTATTCAGGGAAACCGGCAGGCCGGACTTGAGCGTATTAATAAAATAAAATTATATATATATATATATATATATATATATATATATATATATATATATATATATATATATATATATATATATATATATATATATATATATATATAAATTATATTTTTTATATTCCAGCAGGTACTGGAGTTTCTTACAAGTATATAACATTCAGCAGGTACTGGAGTTTCTTACACAGTATATAACATTCCAGCAGGTACTGGAGTGTCTTACACAGTATATAGCATTCAGCAGGTACTGGAGTGTCTAACACAGTATATAACATTCAGCAGGTACTGGAGTGTCTTACACAGTATATAGCATTCAGCAGGTACTGGAGTGTCTTACACAGTATATAGCATTCCAGCAGGTACTGGAGTTTCTTACACAGTATATAACATTCCAGCAGGTACTGGAGTGTCTTACACATATATAGCATTCAGCAGGTACTGAGTTTCTTACACAGTATATAACATTCAGCAGGTTCTGGAGTTTCTTACACAGTATATAACATTCCAGCAGGTACTGGAGTGTCTTACACAGTATATAACATTCCAGCAGGTACTGGAGTGTCTTACACAGTATATAGCATTCAGCAGGTACTGGAGTTTCTTACACAGTATATAACATTCAGCAGGTTCTGGAGTTTCTTACACAGTATATAACATTCCAGCAGGTACTGGAGTGTCTTACACAGTATATAACATTCCAGCAGGTACTGGAGTGTCTTACACAGTATATAACATTCCAGCAGGTACTGGAGTGTCTTACACAGTATATAACATTCCAGCAGGTACTGGAGTGTCTTACACAGTATATAACATTCCAGCAGGTACTGGAGTGTCTTACACAGTATATAACATTCCAGCAGGTACTGCAGTTTCTTACACAGTATATAACATTCCAGCAGGTCTGGGAATTAGCGTGGGGTGATACCGAGCACATGGCTCACTGCAGTGTTTTAGAATCTCAGGTTGAAGTGTTGAAGAAGGAGGTTCTACCCTTCAGGAGGAAAATAGGAGGCGAAGCTTGCCTAGATGGGTGGGAGGAGGTGAGAGGGTTTGGGAGCTGGTAGAGGAAATGGTTACCAACAGTGAAAGTGGCACCCGCTTTTTGGAAGTGGTTCAAATTCAGGAAGAAGGAAGATAAAGAAGGTTAATAGTAAAAAAGTGAAGGAGGGGAAAACGATTCTCTGTTCTCCAGGGGGAGGTATTCAGTGGTCAGTGAGGTTAAAGGTACCACTGACTCTGCTAATCAAGGTAAGAATATTCTGATTGTGGGGGACTCTAGGTAAGATATATGGACCGTGCCTTTTTTAACAGAGACAGGGAAAGGGCAGACAGAGGGTATGCCCCCCAGGAGCTGGTATTGGTGACATAGTCAGCAGGTTGGGGGAAAATTATGTCAGGTAAGGGGAAAAAGCCCATTATCTGTCTTAGTGCTGGTGGTAATGACATTGGGAAGGGCAGAAGACAGGAGCT